>CM054941.1:3095175-3333288 GCA_029168755.2 Tillandsia fasciculata | reverse complement strand
CTATACGATGTCACTACAAGAAAATTGATTTGTAGCGACGGTTATTTTACCAGCACTTAATACAAGTGCTGGTAAAAATATATTTTTGCAGCGATTTTAATGAATTATTTAACAGTTCTAAACGCTGATAAAAGTATATTTTAGCAGCGGTTTTAATAAATTATTATAATAGTTATAAAGCGTCGGTAAATAATTTCGTTCAATTTTTTTTTTCAATCCAAATTTTTAAAAAATAAAATATGATTTTATAATAGTTATAAAGCGTCGGTAAATATTATTTTTTTGCCGATAAATAATTTATTTTATGTTTAATATATGGGTGTTTGGCTATTATTTGAAAAGTGATTTTGGGCACTTGGCTCAATACAGCATTTAAGAAGTAATTTTGATTTTTAAAATCAAAATTTAAAAATTTTAAATTAAAAATTTTAAAAATTTAAAATTTAAAAATTAAAAATTTAAAATTTACAATTTTAAAGTTTAAATTTAAATTTAAATTTTTAAAATTTAAAATTTAAAATTTAAAATTATATATTTTAATTTTCAAATTATAATTTTTAAAATTTTAAAATTTTAAATTTTAAATTTTAAAATTTAAATTTTAAAATTTAAATTTTAAAGTTTAAAATTTTAACCCTAACAACCAGGCAAACCCAACGTGGCCTCCCCTCCTCCGCGAACACCTCACTCGTTCCGCGCGAGCTTGAGCTCACGCGAACTCCCCACCTCCGAGCTCCAGCTCCAGCTCGATCCCCACCTCCTAGCTCACGCGAACTCCCCTTCTTCTTCACTCCTCCGCCACTCCCCCCCCCCTGCGTCGACTACTCCCACTCTTAGCTTGATTACAATAAGATCTCTCGCTCTCTCTCCCCCACTGCGTCGACTACTCCCAAGCAACGAAGTGCGAATGAAACCCTAAGGTACTACCTCCATTTCTCTTCATCTGCAAGGATCCGATCTCGTTTCCACCCTAAGAATTTGATCTATCCGCCCTCCCTCTAATTTGAAGGATCTGATTTCTCTTCCGCACTAAGAATTTCATCTCTCTCCCTCGATTGGGTTCTCAATTTGAATACGGTGTTGATCTCGATCTTAGTCTCTGCTGTTGATTTGAGATCGAGGATTCCTGATGATTAAACATCTCGCAAGTTCCTCTTTGAGATCCTTCCTCTAGTTCCGATAAGTAAGTTTTGATCTAAAAAAATATCGAGATGATTCTTTGAAATGAACTAAGTTTGATGGTGTTACTCCTGTTATTCATGATCAGTTTGCTGTTCGAAGCTAAGAGGGGTAATCTGGGGAAATTTTGCATCTAGAGGAGGGTTTGGGTGCTGCTATACCTATTTTCATATTTGATTTTGGTTTCAATATTGAAGTAACTTTCTATAATGCTCCTAGTTTCACTTTCTAGTACAGTATATATATATATATATATATATATATATATATATATATATATATATATATATATATATATATATATATATATAGCTAATTTTAGTTGCATGTTATTGATAAACAAGGAGAAGACGATTAGGGTTTAAGTGCTAAATTGGAAGCTTTGGAAATCAAAGATCCCTCGATACAGAAGCATGCAGTTATCTTGTCAAGGTTTTGTAAAGCAGGTAGATGCCATTCTAGCTTCAGTTTGTCGTTGGGTACTGTGTTGAAAGAGAGAATTCCAGAAAAATGCCAAAAATAAGAAAATGCCACTTAAACACCAACTATCTTTTGGATTAAATTGCTTTATCATCTAACTAGAAATTATAGATGTTTGAACAGCAATCAACTTTTGATATTCAAAAAAATGAAGAAAATACAATAGTTATTTCTTTGAGCACTCTAAGCAACATTGTTCTACTTCATTTTCCACTTGACAAGTTTAACAAATTTAACAGAAATTGTTTGTTTCTCCTAGAAAGAGAAAATTCAAATGAGAAAAGAATATATTATAGATCTACACACTATATATTTTATAGCTCTATATTGCCTTGCAAGGCCTGGACCATCCACACAACTTGCCCAGTTACTTGCCTATACAGAAACTCTATCTTCTGATAAGTTGAACGCTAGTTCTTCAATGCATTTTTAAGAGTCCGGATCGTCATAACGAGCTGTTGCCTTTCACCTTCGACTTCTACAAACTTTAGACTTACCTCCGAATATCTTTCTTGAATTTCTTTCAACTCTGCTTCCATCAATTTGTTTCGTTCTTCAAGCAATGTCATTTCACTTGATAATTCAGAAATTTTATTCTGTTCGAGGGCATAGTAAGTAAAACATTCCTGATATTTTCCTGGGTCAGCACCAAGATTCCTGTAGAAAAAACAATCATTCATAGGATAAGGTGTTGTAGTGTTCTATTAGTTGGAATATAATACACGGGTTTTTTGTAATACTCAGAGAGAATATGAAGAATTCAAAATTCGAATTAATGGCCTTGTTGCATCTCTTAAACTTAGCCTTATGGAAGGTTGAGTTGTAGTATTGAACTTGGAAATCGAATTTGTGTCCATATTTGTCTTTCCCCCCATTAATTTTTTTAGGTTTCTTGATTTTCTCTGTTTCAATGAATAATTAGTGTGTCGTTATGTATCTTGTGCAGGAAATGGTTTCGCCGGTAACTATTTGCTTAACAATTTTTTCATGCTTCATAATTTCTATTATTTCAGTATTATTTTTGACTTGTTTTGTGGTTCTTCAAACCTTTAACTCTACCCGCTGACTACATAATTTGTTGATTAAAATACCTTGCTTATGACAGGCTTCAGCATCAAGGCAGAAGAAAGATCTTAATGAGCTCCTTGTTGGTTCAAGGATTAAAGTATGGTGGCCAGAGGATCAAACGTAAGTTAGATTTCTCTAGACATCTGTTATTACTATTTACTTTGCCTTAATTAAATTATTGATGTTTTATGTGAAGTATTGTCCATTTTTCTGCTATTTCTTTAGACATCTGTTTCACTGTATTATTGCACTTTTGAGGGGTAGAAAATTCAAATTAAGTTCACATAACATTTATTTATTGCAGATTCTTGAAGCACCCTCACTCCTTGTATTACCGATCGAGAAGTTACCCACAATCGCCTGAGTTTCAGGTAATCTTTTGCCGTCCGTATATTTTGGTTTGATAATTCTTTATTATTTATTTTTGTCATTTGTTTATCTTGTTCCAAATATATGCTTTAAGATCATTTTTTTAGTTGTAGGTGATAGCATCTTAGAAATATTCATCTTATCTTTCAAATTTCTTCCTTGCTGATAAACTAACAACAGGCCATGGTCTTTTGCAAGTTGATCGGTTAGCTTCTTTATCTTGGGTTATCACATCGTGCTTTGAATGTAACTTTTTTTTATTTTGAACGTGATATGAACGTGGCATCCCTTTCATGCAGGGCGTATGAGTATGTTCGACAAGCTAAATGCTTTCCATCTGTCTCGTATAGAGTTTCAATTAATCAAGTTGGAAAATTGAGTAAGCCATTTTCCTTTTTCTCTCAAAGCTAGTTGCTTCATTTCAAACTTACTGAACGGTGAAAACTCTTCTTCTCTTTCTTGTAATCAGCTCTTAATTTCATTACAAGCAATGAATTCTGTTCGTTACTAATTTTGAACTGATCAATTGTTGATGAGTATCTTCAACTTTGCAGTCATAGTTAGTCAACATATATACTTCAAAATCTATTCAAACTTTGATGTACAGATACTTCAAAATTTGGTCAAGCTAATTTAGAACTCGACAGTTTCTGTCAAAAAGTTATGGAATATTCTGTCAAGTAACAGAATATTCTTGTAGGTTAATGAATGTTCTATTAGAAAAGGTAAAAATACTGTCAAGTTCTGACTAAGAGGACTTGAATAAAATAGAACAAATCCTACTCTAAGGTTCAGTAATAAAATCCAACTTTTAAATTAAGGTGCTCGTTCCAAAGTGCGCTGTAGTTTGGGTGAGGTCTACATGTTTTTTAAGTTGTTTTAAATTTAACGTGCACTTTTATGCAGATGCAAAATGAAGGTTCACATGCAGATGCAAAATGATCAAATGATGTTTTCACTGTATCTTGTGTTATCATGTTAAGTTGCTAAAAAGTTCTATTTGGATCAAGGATTTAAGTGCCGTGGCACGGGGTCGTGCCGGAAACTTGCCGGCACGGTACGGCACGGTGCGTGCCGAGCCGTGCCGATGAGTGCCGGTCAAAAAATCCATGCGTGTCATGTTGCAATTGACATGAAATATTTAATTTCTTTAGCAACAAAATTTTTAATTGCTTATTATGTATCTTTATCAAATATTTTGAATTTTATCAGAAAATTACTTAGTAATTTTAAGAAAAAAGGGTTTTGAACTGTGTCATCGGCACGGGAGCTGTATCGTGCCGGTATCTTGTTGGCACGATACGGCACGGTAGATACGGCCCGTGCCGATGGATACTAAAACCTTGATTTGGATGCATCTACCCTTGTGCTGTTATTTCGTCCAAAGTTACTTCTTATTTAATTCGTTGGTTTTATAACTTCTTTGTGGTCTGTTTTCTCGATCGAGGCAGGTGGGCTTTGTTAATTCAGATCCATTTTAGTGTTCATGTTGCAATTTGTCAATGCTTATTGTAAATGTGGTAGAGCAAATCCTCTTGACATGGAATTTTATGCTCTAACAATGGTTGTGTTATCATGTATTAATACTACCAAGATTTTGATGCATCAAAAATAGGTTCTAAATATTACTTTCGACCTCTTGGCTGTTGTGACCTATCAGTACTCTCATGTGAACTATCATTTACTTGCTGGTATGGCACTTTTTTTTTTTTTTTTGTTCTTTCACTTCAGGCTAAATATTTATTAAACTAATGGTTTTGTATTTATCCCTGCTTTCCTTGACAGGAGCTATGAGACATCTTTCACTGCCTCAAGAATTGGATTCATTCAGGTGCACATATTCTCTCTTTCAATTGTATACTTATCTCTTTTTCATTGCATACTTTCTATATATTAGGTTTTTTTCGAAGTTAATTGGTTCCCTATGGGCCGAACAATTCGACCTGTTTGATGTTGAATTGTTTTGTTTGATTCGATTATCAGGAATTAGACCATTTTAAAAAAAAACAATCGCTTGTTTTCGGAGTTGGTTGCTTAAAATATGAACTAGGGTTTAACTGTTTGGTAGATTGATTTTCTCAGATGAAAATTGTACTTTGGGCTCACCTGGTCCTTTATATAACCTTTACTGTAAGGTCCAAGATGTTTTTTTTTGGACCTAGTGGGCTGGCCTATTAACACCCTCTCGTCGTTCCAGGTAGAAAATTAGAATTACGAAATTTTCCTCCCTAGTTTTGCAACAGTGATAATAAACACATAGGATATGTCCCAAACCAATCACATTGCGTCAAGTGAAAACAAGAGTCCAATTAAGGGTAATATGCTAATTACGCATGACGGAATCCGTCCCTTGGATCATACCATTATAGCAACCACTACTAAACTCGAGGAAAATCACAATCATCCTAATTCTACAATCGTTCATCAAAGAGTCGAAAATCTGTGAGTATCTACTGTTGAGATTCTCTACTGTTCTGTGTGCAGATTTTTTTTTTTTTTTTTTTTTTTTTTTTTTAAATGGAGATATTAATAGTGTTGTATAGTTGCAGTTGTTAATTTGGGCCCTGCGTAATCCCTCACACATATACTGCAGTTTTGGTGCAGGATTGCCTGAGAATCTCTATACATGATTTGCATGAAATTTTCTATACATGGTTCTACAGTAAATGTGCTTTGTTGTTTTTGGTTTTATTATTGTGTCTAACGTCAAATCAGTTTGTTTTGTTGCAGCAGCGGCGAGGGTGACAGTGAACCCATCCTCGCAACCCCATACTCAGTTGCGAGGATGGGTTCAAGGTAAGATTTAATTTTTTTCTTGTAGGGTGCAGATCTAGTTATTGTTATGGGACTATGGGAGAATTAGAACATTCTGTAATATTTTGAACGAAGAATTTAAATGGGTAACATGAATATCACAATTTGTTGGATTAATGATGTTATGAAGTATGACGGCAAACCTCCTTTTCCTCTTACTTTAGGATCACTGATGATGATTGCATGTATGCAGTAGTTGGAAATTTGCATGTTTTACTTGACGCCAAGTCCTGACTCTTCAATAGTTTTCTTCCATATAAATGACTTCGGCTATATAATAAAAAAGGAAAGACTAGGGTGCACTTAGACACGATCAAAATAATTTCACTGAGGCTTATGTTTTTTGTTTTTTTGTTTTTTAAGGTCTTCCTGATATAATAAGTCTATATGCGCTCTTAGAGGCTTGCTGAGGAGAAAATGTTCTAAACAATTCAAACTAAACAGCTTATTCTGTCATGCTTTCTTTCTTTCTTTGGTGATGGACCTCTGCTCAGCTATCACAATGCACTTCATCATATTTTGCTGTTTTGAATACTGAGTTACATTTTTGTATGATCTGTGCTAATATTTGTATTCATGCTTGTTTAGTTCCAATTAAATGTAATTTTATAAGATTAGGAGTCTGTTTTCCTTCTGGGAGATGTCACATCATTTGTTTATTATGCAAAGAACAAGATCATCTAAAAAAACATTGAAATGAGAGTTTAGTGTCACAGTTCCATAGATGGTTTATGTTCTAAGAAAGCAAATACTAAACAAAGTAGGCTTATAGAACTATTTCCAGGTATTATGCCTTTTGTTCTTATTGTATATTTTTCTAGTTTTGATTTGTGGAATCTCAACCTCTTTATGTAATATTATAGCATATAATGTTTTACCTCTTATCATTGGATCACTAGTGACTACCTGCTAAACAAATATTATTTTGTGGCTACCTGCTAAACAAATAGTTGACTACATTCTTGCTTAGATCCTTACTCATGTTCATAGGTTGAGTGCTAAAGTTTTGACTTTATTATTAGTGTTATTCTCTTATTGAAACCTTTTGATTTTATTATTTCACTAATTTGATTTGATTTGATTTTATTTTATTTTTTGCAGGAATTTTCAAAAAGGAGAAAGGATTGGTGAAAATTTGTAATTTGGAGCAAATTCATTGAAGAAATTGAAGAACTTGCAGAAAACTTTGATTTCATATAAATTTTATTTTTTTAGATTAAAATTTTCTTTGATTAATATTTTTGATTGATAATTGTATTTTTACTGTGCAAATTTTTATTTGGCTAAATGATTTAACTTCTCTTGTTTGACGGATGTAATCAAATTTAAATTTATTTGAATGATTAATTTGTTTTTATATCTCAATTTAAAAAGTCTTAAAATCTTATCTAGTTTGTTTTTAATTGTATGTGTTTGTATTTTAGATTGGATTTAAAACAATTATAAAACCGTTGGTATAAATTTATTAATTTATACTAGCGCTTTTTACTATATTTAGTAGCGGTCGGAGAACCGTTACTAAAATTATCATCTTCTCCAACTGTCACGCCCCGGGTGTAAACCAGAACCCGGGCTCGTCTACAGATCCGCCGTATACACGGAATTTTCCGTGTATACGAAGCGCTGGTAACCTGCTCAGATATAAAAGATATAATAAAAGAGCATAAACAGAGCTAAACTAGAACTAGTACATCTCAGATAAAGCTGAAAAGTAAAGTGCAGAAATAACTCTCAATAATACATATGTCTCTCCCAGCTCACTAATCAAATACAACCAGCCGGACGCAGCCGGACCCAAAAAGAAATGAAAAGTAGAGTATCTGAGAATATCCGGGGTACATCTAGTAACATAACTGGTGCCTGGGTAGACCGCTATCTAATCCGCGATCCACTCACCTCGATCCGCTGAGGAGGGTCCCGCAACTCCCGCAGACGACTCTGCAAAACAAAGGGGAAGAACAAAAGAAATGCAGTGGGGAGTGAGAACTACTATAAAACAGTAGCCTCCTCCTAGTGGGTAAACCTCAACTCAAATGTGCCCACCAGGACTATAAGAGGCGGAAGAATGAACAAAGGTGGTAAGCTGAAACAAAACTGCTGATGATGGGTAAAGCTACCACTACATGCCTCTAAAATGCCAGCTAGGAATATAGCTAAATATATGCATCAGAAGGTAAATGCCTGTCTGCCTAGACCCAATCGATACACCAGTAAACACTGGTACTGCCTGCTGTGCCTGCCCAATCGGATATGCTGGCCCCACATAACACCGAAAGGGGATGAGAGTCCCGAGGACTCGAAGCCTGTAAAACGCACACTCCGGAGTGGCACTCGAGGGGCGCGACCCACACGAGTAATGTCTGGGTACCAAGTACCATAATAACACCTGGGTAACAAGTACCAAAACAGCAGGACTGGATCATGACTCTGATCAAAGTGGGAAAACCCATCCACTAAAAGGAGACCCGATCTCAACCCGATGCAAGACAAACCAATAGTGGGAAACCCCATCCACTAAAAGACCCGATACCCAATCTGATGCAATAACCACTGTCCGGCCAACCGCCCAAGGTCCGTGGTTGCCGCAATACCCTGCCATCAAGCCTACCTGTCCCAAAGTCCAAGATCCACAATCGGGGAGAATAATCGATATCCGGTCAACCGCCTACTGTCCGCGGTTGCCGCAATACCCACAACTGTCTGACTACACTATCCCAGCCCCTGCTCGAACCCGAGCGTACTATCCCCCAAATGTAGACAAAAGAATAGAAAAGCATGGTTTCTCCTAAGTCAATGCCATCAAGATAGTGTAGCAGAAAAAGGTGGCCTAACTAAATGTCCAATCAAGCATGCAAAGTCCTTTATTTATAAACAGGGTTTAATTATTATTATCATTCCACAAGATAAGGTATGCCACTAATTAAATTTCCATTTGCCAAGTAATCCCATGTCCATTCATCTCATCAACATAAGAGGTCCCAATGTGTATAAGCAATATCGTCCAATTCCCAATTATCCTGCCACTTATTTACTTTTACCGATTCATTTAGCAAGGTAATAAAAGCACTCAAATAGGCCTAATGGGGACATCATAAGTAGGAGGTTAAACAACGGTACCCACCTCGAGCGCTAAATCCAAGGTCCGACGGCGAAGTCCGCGCTCGATCTCCAAAAACCTCCGCGACACTGTGCCAAAGGGTCCCAAAGAATACCGACAAATTACTAATCAAGTTTAATCCAGAATTCAGTCCCCTAAAATCAGATTCACTGTTCGATAATTTTTACCTGCGAAACGTGCCCAATAAATCTCCAGAAAAAATACTATCACGATCTACGCGACGATACGGTCGAAATGAGTACCTGCACGTTTTCCCACGATTTTTCTGTGCTGAGAACGAAAATCGACAAGAGGACTATCTCAACGATACTCTCATCCCAAAACAGCAGTAAAAACATCTGTAAAAAGAGATTCCTCACCCTCAGGGAAAATCCACGAAATTCCAAGAAAATTCCAGTAGACTCCTCGTGATGTGTAGATGCAAATCCCCTTTTGAATCGCCCCGTTTCGATGCTCGAGCGCAAAGTTATCGCCAAAACAAGTTGGTGCTGTCCAAAAACTCCGCGACGGAAAAAGGGTCAACAAGAAGCCTCAAAATCATCATCAAAACCTCAGAACCAGGAGAAACCCATTAGAGGATGAATTGAAGCCCTACCTGTCTAGAATCCGATGGCGCAAAAATCGTGAAAATACGATGTCGGGGAGAACCAGGGGAGCTTGAACACCGAGAAGCGACGAATCTGAAAATCGAAGAACAATCGTCGCGCCGCGCCGGAAAATTCGCAAACCTCGGGATCCGAACCTCCAAAACTCTCGGGGATGCTACAGTAGATAGGGAATTCGAAGAGGAAGAAAAGTCCCAGAGAGGAGCTCGGGCTAAATCTCAACAGGAAGAGAGAAAAACCCCTCTCAAAAACCCTAAGGATCAAATAAAGGGAGAAAACCACTTCTTAAAGGGTTTCGGGCCGAAATCCGGCCCGGATCCGCCAGCCCGGGTCGGACGCACCCCGTCCGACCGGGCGGATCCAACCAGTCGCCGACACGCGTCCCCCACAGGGGATCGGCGCGCATCCGCACAGCGGACAGCCGTGCGGGGCGCGCCGTCGCCCGACGCGTGTCCGACCAGCCGACCGCCGCGCCTGCCCGCACAGTAGCTTCAGCCCGCACAGTTGACCGTCCAATAGCATCGCGCCACGTGTCCCGCCTCTGTCTGCTGAACCCGGTGCACGAACCTCCATGCACCGCACCAATCCAAACCCGACACGTGGCTCCGCCCAAATCCATGCACCGCCGCTCGACTCCCTGCACCGGGTGTTGTGAGCCAGCCAACCACCAGGCGCCACGTGTCCCCGCCTTGGTGCACGCCCGCGCGGTGGACCGGCCGCCTGCCCGCGCCCCTGCCGCGCCTGCCCGCGCCCTCAGCGGCTGCCCGCGGCCGCGCGCCGCCTGCCCGAGGGCCCTCCGCCGCCTTCCGCCGCCGCCGCCGCCGCCGGCGCCGCCGCGCGCGATCGCCGGAGTTACTATTCCGGCATGAACAGTAACCCGAGCCCAAAAATGCCGCGAATACACTGTTTTGACCGTTTTCGCGCGCTGAGTCCGATTTTGACGTCCGTTTCGCCAAATTCTCACTCTAAAATTTGCCGAAAGCCCCCGGAAAGTATTCTTGGTCCAAATTTCGCGCCGAGCCCAATCTCGATATCCGTTTAGCGCGCAAACTCCTCTAAACACCCGATGGGGTCCCCCGATCACCCACGTGATCCACTTGAAGCCCGGAGTCCAACACTTGTGTCCAAATTGGCGCCCGAACACCGCCGACATGCCCCGTAAGCCTCCAGAAGCTGCTGGTCACTCCGTAAAAGCCCCAAATACCTCCCGCACACCGCGTAGGGCCCCAGTAGCCACCACAAAGCACCGCAACAGCTCTGCGGAGATCCAGGTCATCACATCCTCCCCCACTAAAAGAAAGTTTCGTCCTCGAAACTAAAGTCATTCCTCAACACGGAGTCTCAACCAATAGGGGGGTAAATATCCAATCACCAGTCCGTCGATATCAAAGCTCGATCCAAATACCTCTGTACTCCCAAAGTATCCGATATAAGTCTCCCAACTGGTCTCAGAACCTCAGATCTCCAAAACAAAATCGTCGGGATGTAGAAGCAATCAACACTCAGCCAGGAGCTGTCGAGAGAACCAGATCGCAAATCCATCTTCGCGAAGATCCAATATCCTTGCAGCTCGTAACTCAAATCCCCCAAGCTGGACAGAAGGGTGCTAGCTCCCGATGATCACTCCGACAAATTCTTAAGGGTTCTCACAAAGCCGAAGTGAACCCAACCTTCCACACACGGATAGCACCGGCGCTCCCAAAGGTGCCACACTTGGCCTGACACAATCCAACGCATCAAATCCTGGGGTTGGGTCCTCAACCCCACCCCCAAACTGGTGTCATGCTAAACAACTCCGATAGGAGAACAGCTAGAAACTCACCACCAAAAGGGGTATCACCAAGTCCCGATGCCGTCGCAGATCCCTCAAACACACCAGCAAACAAGCTACTCGCCCACTACGAGACATCCGCCTCGCTCACAAGGTCAAAACCAAAGAAGCGAAGATACCCCCAAGCAACCCAGGTACACCAACGCCTCCAGGCCTGGCTCTCACAAGGACCGTCCTTGCAGCATAATCAGCTGCCGCGACAAGGAAAGATAACCGAGCCAGCCTAACCGTCCTAAGTACCGAACCCAAGCCCCACAACTAGGTCAAGACCATCAGGCCTACAGGTACCACCAAGGACTCAACTGCACTAGGCAGGACCCACAACACGCCCCCACGTGCTAAAGACCGGAAATACGACCTCCCGAACACCCGGTAACCGTCCTACCCATAACCCAATGCAAGGAACACATGCACCCCTAACAAATGACTAGGATGCCCAAATGCAATACAATGCACAAACAATGCCGGTAAATACAGTAAAACCATACCTGCCCCCACAAAGTCGGCTGCTGCAAAATCCTCCACCTGAGTGGCGTAGACCGGACCGCCCCGATCCGGCAACTGCTGATCCGCAGGGTAAAAAGGTGGTGACCTGCTCGCTGGAGCATAAGGCCACTGAGTCGACCACTGCTGCTGAGGCGAAAGAGGAGCCGATGCTGATGAGGGTGCCGCTGAAGTCGAAAGGGGGCACGTAGCTCGAATGTGGCCTGGCTGTCCACACCGAAAACAACGACCATGCCGCAAATCACAAGTATCAGAGGGGTGCTGGCCCTTGCAGAAAACACACCCAACTGAAGACCGGGGCTGCCTCGCCCGCTGCTGCTGCTGCCTCTGAGTCTGATGCTGGGACTCCTGCTGCTGCTGCGATGGCCACTGGGATCCGCTAAGCTCTCGCTGCTCCACACGCCCACGGCTAGGTGACTGAGGCCGTGGCGGTCTCCATGAATCAGTCTGTCCCTCATCCTCGGGTGCTGGTCGTTTCCTCACAGAACTCAGCACGACCATCCCGCCTCGCCTTGCCACCTCTGCGTTGCCTCTCTCCACCCAAGAGGCGTGCTCAACGGCCTCCCGAAGAGTCTGGTGTCGCTGTGCATGCACAAGGATATAGAGCTCGCTGCGGAGGCCTGCCTCGAATAACTCGACCTGGTGTGGTCCATCCCGGGCGACATAGGGCACACAGTCAAACAGTCGCATGAACTCCTGATGGTAATCCTGAACTGACCGGTCGCCCTGCTGAATGTTTTTCAAATCGTCCTCCAGCTTCCTCCTCACGCTGGTCGAAAAATAGGTGTCCACAATCATACGCCGAAACTCGGACCAGGGTAACTGTCGAGAAATCTGAAACTCCCGTGGCTCCACCCGATGCCACCAGAGGTCTGCATCTCCATCTAGGCAATGCACCGCCATGTAAACTCTGTACCTTGGGTCGATGAAGAAATCCCGAAAAATCTTCTCCATCGCCGCTAACCATGTCCCAACCTCCCACGGCTGCATATCCCGCCCCGAGAACCTGGGCGGCCCGCGCTTACAGAACTTAACCAGTTTATCCGCGAAGTCCTGCTCCTCCGCCGGGGTCAAAGGCTGGGCCACGCCCTGAGCCCCGCTACTCCAAGATGGCGCCGTCGGCACAAGTGGTTCCACAGGTGGTGCCGGGGTCTCTGACACTGTCGGAGGCGGCGCCCCTCTCCGCGCCAGTAGCTGCTCAATCCGTTGCTCCTGCCGGCGGCTGCTCTCCGCCAATTGGGCTACCATGGCCCTCAACTCAGCAATCTCAGAAGATCCAGCCTGTCCTCGCTCAGCAGGGGGTGTAGGGGCACCCCGGGTAGGAATCCGACGTCGGGGAGGCATCCTGTCACACAGAGAACCACAGATCAATAACGAAACCGCACTCGACCCAATCTAGCGAAAGTCAAAGGCATCCTCCTATTTTTGTAACTTTATGTTGTCTGCAGCCAACATAACTGTCCCACAAAAATAGGGTATGCCAATCCCTCTTCCCTCCCTGGAAGAGTCCAATAAACACATGACCAAATTGCCAACTTTCGCATAATGTCACGTCACTCACGTCCTGCCTTCCTAAGGTCTGCCAAAAGCCTAGGGTTTCCTAAGTCCCAACTGACCTATCCCTAAGCTCTGATACCAACTTAATCTGTCACGCCCCGGGTGTAAACCAGAACCCGGGCTCGTCTACAGATCCGCCGTATACACGGAATTTTCCGTGTATACGAAGCGCTGGTAACCTGCTCAGATATAAAAGATATAATAAAAGAGCATAAACAGAGCTAAACTAGAACTAGTACATCTCAGATAAAGCTGAAAAGTAAAGTGCAGAAATAACTCTCAATAATACATATGTCTCTCCCAGCTCACTAATCAAATACAACCAGCCGGACGCAGCCGGACCCAAAATGAAATGAAAAGTAGAGTATCTGAGAATATCCGGGGTACATCTAGTAACATAACTGGTGCCTGGGTAGACCGCTATCTAATCCGCGATCCACTCACCTCGATCCGCTGAGGAGGGTCCCGCAACTCCCGCAGACGACTCTGCAAAACAAAGGGGAAGAACAAAAGAAATGCAGTGGGGAGTGAGAACTACTATAAAACAGTAGCCTCCTCCTAGTGGGTAAACCTCAACTCAAATGTGCCCACCAGGACTATAAGAGGCGGAAGAATGAACAAAGGTGGTAAGCTGAAACAAAACTGCTGATGATGGGTAAAGCTACCACTACATGCCTCTAAAATGCCAGCTAGGAATATAGCTAAATATATGCATCAGAAGGTAAATGCCTGTCTGCCTAGACCCAATCGATACACCAGTAAACACTGGTACTGCCTGCTGTGCCTGCCCAATCGGATATGCTGGCCCCACATAACACCGAAAGGGGATGAGAGTCCCGAGGACTCGAAGCCTGTAAAACGCACACTCCGGAGTGGCACTCGAGGGGCGCGACCCACACGAGTATAATGTCTGGGTACCAAGTACCATAATAACACCTGGGTAACAAGTACCAAAACAGCAGGACTGGATCATGACTCTGATCAAAGTGGGAAAACCCATCCACTAAAAGGAGACCCGATCTCAACCCGATGCAAGACAAACCAATAGTGGGAAACCCCATCCACTAAAAGACCCGATACCCAATCTGATGCAATAACCACTGTCCGGCCAACCGCCCAAGGTCCGTGGTTGCCGCAATACCCTGCCATCAAGCCTACCTGTCCCAAAGTCCAAGATCCACAATCGGGGAGAATAATCGATATCCGGTCAACCGCCTACTGTCCGCGGTTGCCGCAATACCCACAACTGTCTGACTACACTATCCCAGCCCCTGCTCGAACCCGAGCGTACTATCCCCCAAATGTAGACAAAAGAATAGAAAAGCATGGTTTCTCCTAAGTCAATGCCATCAAGATAGTGTAGCAGAAAAAGGTGGCCTAACTAAATGTCCAATCAAGCATGCAAAGTCCTTTATTTATAAACAGGGTTTAATTATTATTATCATTCCACAAGATAAGGTATGCCACTAATTAAATTTCCATTTGCCAAGTAATCCCATGTCCATTCATCTCATCAACATAAGAGGTCCCAATGTGTATAAGCAATATCGTCCAATTCCCAATTATCCTGCCACTTATTTACTTTTACCGATTCATTTAGCAAGGTAATAAAAGCACTCAAATAGGCCTAATGGGGACATCATAAGTAGGAGGTTAAACAACGGTACCCACCTCGAGCGCTAAATCCAAGGTCCGACGGCGAAGTCCGCGCTCGATCTCCAAAAACCTCCGCGACACTGTGCCAAAGGGTCCCAAAGAATACCGACAAATTACTAATCAAGTTTAATCCAGAATTCAGTCCCCTAAAATCAGATTCACTGTTCGATAATTTTTACCTGCGAAACGTGCCCAATAAATCTCCAGAAAAATACTATCACGATCTACGCGACGATACGGTCGAAATGAGTACCTGCACGTTTTCCCACGATTTTTCTGTGCTGAGAACGAAAATCGACAAGAGGACTATCTCAACGATACTCTCATCCCAAAACAGCAGTAAAAACATCTGTAAAAAGAGATTCCTCACCCTCAGGGAAAATCCACGAAATTCCAAGAAAATTCCAGTAGACTCCTCGTGATGTGTAGATGCAAATCCCCTTTTGAATCGCCCCGTTTCGATGCTCGAGCGCAAAGTTATCGCCAAAACAAGTTGGTGCTGTCCAAAAACTCCGCGACGGAAAAAGGGTCAACAAGAAGCCTCAAAATCATCATCAAAACCTCAGAACCAGGAGAAACCCATTAGAGGATGAATTGAAGCCCTACCTGTCTAGAATCCGATGGCGCAAAAATCGTGAAAATACGATGTCGGGGAGAACCAGGGGAGCTTGAACACCGAGAAGCGACGAATCTGAAAATCGAAGAACAATCGTCGCGCCGCGCCGGAAAATTCGCAAACCTCGGGATCCGAACCTCCAAAACTCTCGGGGATGCTACAGTAGATAGGGAATTCGAAGAGGAAGAAAAGTCCCAGAGAGGAGCTCGGGCTAAATCTCAACAGGAAGAGAGAAAAACCCCTCTCAAAAACCCTAAGGATCAAATAAAGGGAGAAAACCACTTCTTAAAGGGTTTCGGGCCGAAATCCGGCCCGGATCCGCCAGCCCGGGTCGGACGCACCCCGTCCGACCGGGCGGATCCAACCAGTCGCCGACACGCGTCCCCCACAGGGGATCGGCGCGCATCCGCACAGCGGACAGCCGTGCGGGGCGCGCCGTCGCCCGACGCGTGTCCGACCAGCCGACCGCCGCGCCTGCCCGCACAGTAGCTTCAGCCCGCACAGTTGACCGTCCAATAGCATCGCGCCACGTGTCCCGCCTCTGTCTGCTGAACCCGGTGCACGAACCTCCATGCACCGCACCAATCCAAACCCGACACGTGGCTCCGCCCAAATCCATGCACCGCCGCTCGACTCCCTGCACCGGGTGTTGTGAGCCAGCCAACCACCAGGCGCCACGTGTCCCCGCCTTGGTGCACGCCCGCGCGGTGGACCGGCCGCCTGCCCGCGCCCCTGCCGCGCCTGCCCGCGCCCTCAGCGGCTGCCCGCGGCCGCGCGCCGCCTGCCCGAGGGCCCTCCGCCGCCTTCCGCCGCCGCCGCCGCCGCCGGGCCGGCGATCGCCGGAGTTACTATTCCGGCATGAACAGTAACCCGAGCCCAAAAATGCCGCGAATACACTGTTTTGACCGTTTTCGCGCGCTGAGTCCGATTTTGACGTCCGTTTCGCCAAATTCTCACTCTAAAATTTGCCGAAAGCCCCCGGAAAGTATTCTTGGTCCAAATTTCGCGCCGAGCCCAATCTCGATATCCGTTTAGCGCGCAAACTCCTCTAAACACCCGATGGGGTCCCCCGATCACCCACGTGATCCACTTGAAGCCCGGAGTCCAACACTTGTGTCCAAATTGGCGCCCGAACACCGCCGACATGCCCCGTAAGCCTCCAGAAGCTGCTGGTCACTCCGTAAAAGCCCCAAATACCTCCCGCACACCGCGTAGGGCCCCAGTAGCCACCACAAAGCACCGCAACAGCTCTGCGGAGATCCAGGTCATCACACCAACGGTCGTGTAAAATGTCGGCAAAGATCTTTAGCGACGGAGATCTAACAGCGGTTACAGAATTTTTCCCGACAGTTTTAGAAGTGTTGGGAAAAATATTTCCAACAGTTTTAGGTACTTTTCCCAGCGGTTTCGACCGCTTCTAAAACATAAATTTTTTGTAGTGACATATACTTATGCTAACGTCATAAGTTTACATATGTTAACAAAAAAAAAAAAAATTAACAGAAACCCTAGTTCTTGTAAGGTGTTGTAGGTAAACATAAAACATTGTGAGGGTGTATATGCAAAAAAAAAATGTACTCAGATGTTCAGAAATTAGTATCAGCCAAGCCTCCGCAGCGCCGATATTCAGAAAATTTTCATGTACTCCGATGTTCAATTTTTTTTTCTTTAATTTTTTTTAGGGGTAGTCGACAGATCGATCGCTTCGGTCGATAGTGACTGATTCTGACTTTCCAATGAATGACGGGGTGAGAAATTTAAATTCATCAAACAAATTGATCAAGTTAAACAAATGGATTACAAAATCAAGTTCGACTAATAACAACTCATATATATAGTTATTTGATGTCGAAATTGATAAATATTATAGTAATTTGAGTATTTTGCACAATAACTCCGGTTTACAAGTTTTGACAAATTAGTTATTGGAATAATCTAAGAATATAATGCATTAATTTGATTGGATTTTCTTTTGAGTTGCCCTGCATTAATTTGACTTTCAAGCAATAAATAAAAAATAATAATATTTGTTTAATAATTTTATTTAGAGTACTGCTATCTGTACATCTCAAATGGGGTGTAAATCCTACACCCATTCTATTTCCAATTAAATTTGTTAGAATTGAAAATAAATTTTATATCGTCTGATTTATCTGATTTTCAAGATGATTTGGCAGACAAAGCACAGAGCCGGCAGAAGAGTTAAAATGACGACGAGCACGGCCCGCCCGTGCTCTCGAAGATCTTGCACACGAGACTGCAGGATGATGATGATGATGTGCCCAGCTCCCCTTTCAAAAGCATCTCCTATTCACGCGCAAATCATCTTATCACCCGCAGTTTTTCTCCCCCTACTCGCTCTTCCTTTTCATCACTACCTCCAAACACGAGTTCCCCATTTTGATTTTCTTTAACGATAAATTATGCAGAGAGCGACCCAGCAACAACAGACAATTTTGAAATGTCTCCTGCGATTTTGATTTTTCTGATCTCCCACTGTTCAACTTGTGAATTTCTTAATATATTAAAAAATAAATATCTCAAAAATACAAATTTATTATTATTTTTGTTTTATTTAATAAAGTAAAAAAATAATTACATACTGTAAACATATCGAATAACAAATATATTTCTATAAAATTTAATTTTTTATATTTATTCTTTCAAAAATATTAAGTTGTTCATATATATTATTACCGTCAATATTCGTTACAAAAATATAGTTAATCATAAATTAAATACTTAATCTTAGTTAAGTGTTTTTGTACTATTCTGATAATTAGACTTTTGAAGAGATATATTTTAAATGGCAAAATTATTGCTTCATTTATATTCTGTAAAAAAAAAATTAATGAGCTAATCGTCATAAACTATAGGAATATATATAAATAATTTAATTTTTTTTAAAATAAATATAAAAAATTAAATTTTATAAAAATATATTTATTATTCAAAATATTTATAAAAAATTATATAAAATTAATCATAAAATAAAATACGGCAAAAAAGACCTATATTAAATTTTTTTTTTTAACGTAAAAAAAATAAATAAATAAATAAATAATGCGGAACACCCGCATAAAGTAGTACGTACGTCCCGTGGCCCCCATCGTCATTGGAACGCGAGCGGACCGCGGTCCAATGGCGTGGCGCCGCGTGGCGCTTCGTGAGCCGTCGATCTCCGGGGAACCTACGGCTGGGATGGCGAATCGTGGCGCCGCGGTGTAGGGGGTCCAAACGCCTCTTGGTTTCGCTACGAGGCCACGGATTTTTTTTATTATTATTTTTTAAAAGCTGCTGTGTACGTAATTGCCACAAGTTTTGTTTAAATTTACGAGCGTGCCACCGCCGACATCCGTTGATTTAGGTGGAAATGCGTGGTGCACGCACAACTATAGATATTTTCGAAATCACTCCTTTTTTTATTATTTTTATTTTTTGGTACCATTAACACCCCTCCATTTTTTATTTTTAGAATTAGGCAGTTTTAGTCTAAAAAATTTATGTAATTACACTAAATTTAATAATTTTAATTACTTTACAGTAAATAAAACTAGGCCGATTAATAGTTGACAGCTTTTAGTATCAAATTTGAAAAAAATTTAGCCTAAGTATAATTTTATTTTGTTATCTTATAATTTTTTTTATATTATTATAAATATCTATAGTAAGAATAAATTTATAAATTATAAAATATAAAAAATAATATATCGTGTGAACCACAATATAATAATTTGTTTGTAATATTATACTAGCCTATATTTTTATATAGTCACTATATGATTAATTATAAAATATAACAACTTGCAGTTTATAATTTTTTGCTGTCTTAACTTGGCACCTGATTTTTGCTGGTTATTTATTTATGAATTAAAAATATATTTAATATTTTACTTTGTGATAATAAATTTAAAAAATTAATAAGTTGAGCTGAATGAGCCCAATAAGTTGAATGAGATTGCGGTCCATAATAAATCTAACAAGTTACTAATAAGTTGAGTTATGTGAGTCCAATAAGTTGAATGGATTGCGGTTCATAGTAAACCTAACCGTAAGAGGCGTAATAATAATATTCAGATAGGCTAAATCTGGTCGAGACTCGAAAATAGTTGTACCTGCAATAAGTTTAAATTTTTAAATTAATAATTTGCGCAAACGAACCCACAATTCTAACGATAAAATTAAAATTAAAACAAAGCAAAATATTTTAAATTATTAAAAATATGTCGAATCATTAAAAGGGCTGGGTAAAGTTTTTATGTAAAAAAATTTAAAAATTTAAGATCTCTCGGTAAAATAAAATAAAAAAAAAAAAATTGAAGGAGTCAATTTCATAATTGTCTGTAGTTGAGAGGGCTCCGTGCATTTGTTTCACAGCTTGGAGGAAGGAAAAATCCTGCGGCCGGGGCGGGGACAGAGAGAGCTCACGGGGTCTGCGTTTGCGGGCCCACCGGCGCGCACCCGCCAATTTTATTGGCCGAGTGGGGCCCGCCAGCTGTACCCGCGCAGCCAATGGCGAGCGGCGGATGACGTCACCTGTGCGGTCACGGTGCCGCGCCCCAATGCAGCATCGGGCGTTACTAATTTTTAATTTTTAAGGTACTGTTTTCAAAGCTACGCTACTAATGGAATGGACTAAATTTTAAATATTATTTTATTTTATTTTTACTGTTTGGTTATTTATGTGGTTGTGAAATTAAATTTATTTTAATTTTACTATTTATTTAGAAAAAAAAATAAATAATATAAAAATTTAAAATCTAAAATGGAGGTTCATTTATTTTATTTTTCTCTTAATTTATTTCGGTCTCAATCGAAATCAATTATGATATGGTCTCAATCGAAATCAATTATGATATTTTGAAAATATTAAATTTCGGCTGAAAGTCGAGTTATCGTGAACAAAAAAACGAAAGTGAGTATACTTTCAGCCAGATTATTTTACTTTTATATATTTTTTTATGATCAACATATTCAAATTTGGTTTAAATTATTGGGTTTTTCTTTGTAGTTTGAATTGTATTATTTTTCAGTATTACCTGTCTATTATTTAAGTAATTTAAAATTATTTGTTTTTTATAGCTTATATAAGTGTTTATATCAAAAATTTGCTCAGCATCTATTTCGATTTGAACGGAAAGTTAGTGATAAAGATAACGTGTTTATACAGCACTTATTTAAGCTATGAACTATTTTTTATTAATTATCAAACTTTTTAAAATTTTAAGTTTACTATCCAACTTTTTGATTTGTTTAACTCGAGTACTAAGTGAAGAATAGCTTGACTTCAAACTTTAAATTCTTTATTTTTTTAATAAATTTATAATTGCTATAATTGCGTGAAACACACTAATTAAATATATAAAAATAAATAATATATTTAAATTTTAAAATTAAAGTATCATTAAATTAAATTAAATAATTTTAAAAATAGATAATAAAATTAAAATTTTAAAAAGTTAGGTAGTTGATTCATAGAATAGTTTATAATTAAGGTAAGTTCTATACATTTTCATTTAAGGATAATTTTGAAAGTGTCAAAAAATTAAAAGGCCATTTCATGTTATTACAACAAAAATTTCTTAAATTTTTACACTTCCATTTTAGTACTCACATAAATATTAAATAATTTTTAATTTTTTAAAATATTAGTGCGACAAATAAATATATTGGCTCTCCAATGAAAGGAAAATATGTGAGATGGATGCACACTCCACTCTATTATAATTTAGATTAAAATATATAAGAAAATTGTGAATATTCACTTTTTTATTTATTTTTCTCCAATGAGTTTCAAAAATCTAAATTCTGCTTTTTAAAATGTCAAAAATATTTTTAAGAGTTTAGAGCGTTAATAAAAAAAACAAAATAATCAAATTATATATAAATAATAAGAAATAAACGAAATAATAATAAAACTTGAAAGATATAAAAGAACTGAATACATTAACTTAAAATATAAAAAATGATAAAATATAGTTTTTAAAATTCAAAAAAAATAATAAAAGATGAATAGTTATAGAGATATTTTTGCCTTTTAGTATAAAATTTAGGGTTAATTTCATATAATTTTTTATAAACATATCGAATAACAAATATATTCTTACAAAATTTATTTTTTATATTTATTTTTTAAAAAATTTTAAATTATACATATATAATTTTCTGTTTTGTTATCATTAATTTTCTATTTATTTTTTTAGCAGAATATAAATAAAATATTAATTTTATTCTTATAAATATATCTATTTAAAAGTCTCAATTATATTTTTTTCTAACGAATATATAAATAACTAGAAATTTTTTAAAAAATAAATATAAAAAATTAAAATTTGTAAAAATATATCTAATGTTTAATATGTTTACAAAAATACGTAGGAAATTAACCTACAATTTATATAAGAAAAAAAAATAAGTAACAACAAGGAGAAAAAAAAAGGGCGGCGGCATTTCCGTAAATAACGAGAAAACGAGGGGCAAAAGCGGAAGAGAGCAGTGCAAGAGGGGGAGGCTAAGGATTTTTTTTAAAAAATAAATAAAAAAATAAAAAAAACTCGGTGGAGGAGGTGGTGGTGGGGCCCACCACCGGTCCGCGATTTTTTTTATATTGATTCCGGTTCTGCAGTGGTGGTGGAGTTAGTGGTGAAAGATGAAATTGTCGACTGAAACATTTTCCTATTTAATATACAAAGCGAGAAAAAAAAAAAAAAAAAAAAAAAAAGAAAAAAAGAACAAGAGAGAGAGAGAGAGAGAGAGAGAGAGAGAGGGGAGAGAGGAGACCACGGAATATCTTCTGCTATTACGACCCCTGGGAGGAAGCTCCAAATCCAGGATAAGTAACCGGAATAAGAGATATCCGCGTGCGCGTGCGCGGAGAATAGCGGTTTCGGGGGGGGGGGGGGGGATAAAGAGTTTATCCCGCGAAAGCGGGGACGGATTGGATGGTGGAGATGAACGGCGGAGGGGACGGGGGGCGGTGGAGCTTAACGGACGAGATGGACGGAAGCGGGAGAGCCGGGCTAGGGTTAGGGTTGGAGTCCGAGCACGTGCGGCGGCTCCATCGCCACGAGCCCAGGGAGAACCAGTGCACCTCCACCCTCGTCAAGCACATCAAAGCCCCCGTTCACCTCGTACGATCCCGCGTTTCTCCTTTCCTTTTTCTTTTGCGCTTTTTTTTTTTTTTTTTTTTTTTTTTTTTTTTCGAGATAATTTTTGGTGTGAGTTTAATTTCTCGTGTCAATTCGTATGTTGGAATCGATATTTGGGGTGTTATTTTATAAGGGTTTATTTGTTTGATCCTGTGGATTTTTTTAGGTGTTGCTGATTTTGTTTGCATGTTGCAATAGAAATTTTGAGTAGGAGTGGTAGTGCGAAAAAGATGGATTTTTGGTTGAAAAGGTAGCAACTTTTCGAGTACCAAACTTGATATAATCAAAAGATCATCTTTTTACTACTATTTATCTGTTTATATCTGCTTCTCTCAAATTTAGAATCAGTGTAATTGATTAAATAAATAAATTAAACACTTGAAATTTGATGTAAAAGTAATGTTCTTTTAATTCAACTTTGATCTGGTGATTGAATTCAGGTTTGGTCTCTGGTGCGGAGCTTCGATCAGCCGCAGCGGTACAAGCCCTTTGTTAGCCGATGCGTTGTGCAGGGGGATCTAGAGATCGGTAGTGTGCGCGAAGTGAATGTGAAATCCGGATTGCCCGCCACCACGAGCACCGAGAGGTTGGAAGTTCTCGACGACAACGAACACATCCTTAGCATCAAAATCGTCGGAGGGGATCATAGGCTCAAGGTAATATGGCTTCCTTATTTTCGCTCTCTATGCCTTGTTATTGAAAAAGTTGCTACTTTGTTTTTATTTTTAAATTCATCAAGTGATTGGTATTTATAGTTAGGTAGCTGGATTCTTTCATTGTTGAAAGCTTCAGATGATGTACTTCTTTGTAGATATTTCTCTCCTCGTTGTGATTACGAACGAGATTGGATTGGATCGTACGAATTTGCTTTTCGTGCTGATCTGTTCTGTAACTTAATTGTTCCGGCAAATGAATGTTTGTGAAGGATCAGATCCCTTGTGTGAGGCATTAGTGCATACCGGGTATAATTGTTAACCGACCATTTTAGTTCTTACTTAGATTTTTCGCGCTCTTGATTTCTTTTCTGAAAGTTGCAAGTTCAATTGGATTCTTTGTTGATATCCGTCTCATTAATTCTGTCAAGCGTGCTGAAGTTGTCATTACTGTAGAAGTGCAGCCTTTGTTATCTGCACGTATTCCCTCTTGCGTTGGCCGCAAACATCGCAGGATTTGTTTGCTGAGGCGATCTCTATCTGAGGCATGATCAACTTCTCTTCATTTCTATCCCTTTGTTTGTTGTTCAACGCGTATAAACTACTAAACTAGTATGTGATTTTATTGGTTACTATGGTTTTATTTGGTGTATGACATGCGTCGGCCTTGATCATGTGCATGCGCGTTTGCATGTGGAAGGGGATGGTGCATTGCATGTAGATGATTAAGGGTGCATTTTGATGGATGGATGGAACGTATCGAGGTTTGTCACGTAGGCACACTTCTATCTATAGTGGAAAAGACAAAAGATCCAATATGCTCATTTGAACCAGAGCACAAAGTATCCTTTATAGGGTTGTTTCCATTTTGACCGGCCATTTTGAGCCCTAATAACACTTGAACTATCTTTCGTGGCTCCAACTGCAAAAGATTTCTTATGATACGTTAATCTTGTGTGAAATAACTGTTTTTTCTCTGAAAGCTTAAGCTGTTGGACAAAAGTGTTTTTTAAATTTCATGTATAAGCTCAAGAGTTTATTAAACTCTCGACATGTGTGTAAATTAATTTGGTGGTGGTTCTTTTTTTTTGTTTTTTTGTTTTTGGTTTCCAATTAAATGCCAATAGGTCTAGTTGAACATGAACTCAGGACATTCTTTTTTAATACTATGTATTTTTTTGATGTTTTACGCTAACATATATGGCATTTTCATCTGCCAGAACTATTCGTCGGTCATAAGTGTCCATCCAGAGAGCATCGACAGCCGACCTGGGACGCTGGTGATCGAGTCGTTCGTTGTGGACGTGCCGGAGGGCAACACAAAGGACGAGACATGCTTCTTCGTGGAGGCCGTGATCAAATGCAACCTCAAGTCACTGGCAGATGTATCAGAGCGCCTAGCTATTCAGGACCGGACCGAACCCCTCGACCGGTAGCCTTAATACTCAATCTTCTATACTATTTCCCGGCATGAGAAGGAAAAAAAAGGTGGACATTAAACTTCAAAGCTTTAAGGCAAAGCTTTAGAAACTGCGGCAGTATCTGGTGTTCAGCTCTCATCTTCTTTTTCGCCTACTATGTTTTCATTTTCCTTCTGTTCATTACGCCCTTACAAAAAGACTGGTGTTCATCTCTCGTCACTATGTTTTCATTTCCTTCTGCTCGCTACGCCCTTACAAGAAAAGTAAAAAAAAAAAAAAAAGAGAGAGAGAGAGCGAGAGCGAGAGTTGATCCTTTAAACCTGTTCCGATAGTTAGATTAGTTCTCTGTTTCTAGGGTTTGGGGGGCTTGTGTTGCTGTGTAAATACCCATTTCTGAAGTGTTTCTCTGCATGTGTTCCACAGCAGCTACAACCGGGGAGATAAATTGAAGTTTGAAGTGTTTTAGAACATTTTGTTGTATTCTTCGCGACTTCGCTTGCACTTTGGAGGGCATTGTATATATACTGGAAACTTCTATTTCTTTTTGATAGAGATACTTCTTTTAGACAGCAGTTTTTCGCATTTCAACATCTTCTAGAATTGTAATTCAATTGCTTGTCTTGTCTTTTTGGTAGGTTTTTTTTTTTTTTTTTTTTTTTTTTTTTTTTGGAGCGGTATGTCATTTTAGTTCATTAAGTACTAGTTGAATGAAGAACATCTGATTCTTCTGTATCTCATCCTGGAGCAGCGCAAATTTGTGAGATCATCATCTACTTTATTGTTCATTATTATTATTATATGTAATGTGGATTTGACTATTTTGCTGTAGGATAAAATGGAGTTAATTGTTCTAGTTGTTGTGGGTTTCTCTACACGACAAAAAGAAAATTGAAAGGGACCTGCGCCTACCCAATAAGTCTAGAAGTGGGTATACAGGATAACTCGCCTGCTGTTCCTTTCTTTATTAGGTTCCTTCAAAGCTCTGATGTTAACAGTAAGGGTCTCTGTTCATGCACTGTGTACTCACCCTGTTATTTTTATTACATTTATCCCTCTAATGGTCAATTTTATCTTTAATGTCCCTTTTCATCAATGAATAGTTCCAACTCTGACTCTGAATCCGAATGTTTTCGGATTCGGGTAGGAATTCTTCTAGTCTGTCCGACCACTCTTATTCTGATTTTGGATCTATGGATGCAAATGGATCTGGATTGATGGAGCTTCTATCCGATCTGTTCCATTTGGGAATCAAGTGAATCCGTAAGTGAGTGTCAAAAATAAAAAAAAAATTAATCTATTTCGAGTCCCCTCAAACCAACAAGAAATAGAACGATAGGTGTGAGATCCCTCTTGCTCGGATCCTTATCAAAATCATTTTAACATATTTTTAAGATGTTACATCCTCTTTAAATCTATTTTTAATTTTTTTTTTTAAAAGATTTCGCAACTATTTTTTTAAAAATTTTCTAGCTCTTTTATAAAACATTTTTTTTTTAAAAAAAAATTCTATATAACTTTTTTGCTTTTAGTTTCATACATATATTTTAAAAATATTTTTATTATTTGTGTCCGTATTAAACGATCATTATCCAAACTTGATTTTACCGAATATAGATTTGAATTTTAAAATCAATCAATATCCAAATCCATATTCAAACGGACATAAACAAATGTAGATACCGATATGGATATAGGCCAAGGCACTATCGGGTTCATATCCAACCCATTTTAATCTCTACTAAATAGAGTGATTTCTCAGTAGGAACTCTTGTAATTGAACCCCTCTCTCTTTTGTGATTCGCTATTGCATCCTAATGAATCGGTGCACGATAAGTTTTTAATTGGCTCGTATGTAATTTAGGCGTCTATTTTTAGTCCACAAGAATTTGTGTGTGTATATATATATATATATATATATATATATATAATAATGAGGAGTGAAGTGCAAAATTATTGGTGGGTTGAGTTTTTTAAAAAATTATTATTTTTTCTTAGTAAGCGCATCTTTTGGGCATATTCTTAGCATGGAGCCACACAAGCAAAATTAGCCAAAATAAGGAGTTGGATTTTAGCAGGGTGGTGGAGAAAAGAGTAATGCTATGCGTACCCAACAACGCATTCCCTTATGGTGACTAATGTACTGTTTGTACTATGCGAATCTGTGTTTACTCATTTTGCAATCGTACCTGGAAAATTTTGTGGACGCCTGCAAGCACTACTCGTGAAAGTAATGTTAAATTTCTCGCAAATAATAACTTTCACGTGTCGCGGCAAAACTTCTGGAACAATGCTATCTGTACCTCGATTTTGAGATAAAAAAAAAAAATTTACTGGTCATTTCGAAATGATCGATAAAATTTCTATTTCAAAATAGATAGATGCAAATTATACACTCGATTTTGGATGTACAAAAAATATTTTTCAAACTTCTGATTTGCTTCAATAACTGAGTTACAAAATAGGTTAAATTATAGAAAACCTCCCTGTAATATTCCGCTTTTTCACTTTATCTCCCTGTCTTTTAAAAGTCTATATTTTGCCCCCTCGTAATTACCGAAATATGCATTTACCTTCCGCCGTCACCATTCCGTGAGTGAACCGTCAATTTTTTAAAAAATATTATTGAATATACCAAAATACCCTTCAAAATAGCGGAAAGTAAGTTAAAATTCATTCTCTCCAATATAAGATAAGAACATTTTCGTCAATTTACCTCTTCGTTAACGCCGTTGCTCCCTAAAGACAATTCGGTAATTACGAGATGACAAAGTATAGACTTTTAAAAGACAGGAGGGTAAAATAAAAAAATGAAATATTACAGAAAGATTTTCTGTAATTTATCCTACAAAATATAATCATATTTTAAGATAATTCAAAATCTTTCCTGGGCTCGATTTTTCTATTGACTTTTGCTTTGCAGAAAGAAAAAGAAAAGAAAAGGAGAGAAATCAACAAAGCAAATCAAATTTGTTCATATTATTATTGGTCACAGAATAAATGTTTCAGTTTTGGTGGGGTGTGGGTAAATGAATTTTTTAGAGAAAAGTATAATTTTATTATTTGGTGATGTGTAATATTTTGAATAAATAATAACCGTTATAATTGACTTGATGAGATTTATTTAATTTAATTTAATTTAATTTAATTTAATTTATGGGTCAAATAATTTTTATAGTAGGTAGAGAGCAGCATTAAGAAGACATTGTCAAGTTGAATATTTAAAAGATTACAAAAATTTGTATGGGGAGAAAATATTTTTCTCTATTTATATAATTTAATTATTTAAAAGTCAATAATGTTGTTAAATAATGCCCTTGTGCTTACACAAGAGGGGCCAAAAAGTCTTTTACGTAGATCATATCTTACTGTTGATGCGCAACAAATGGAGTCAATCAAGTTTCCCTTTTTTATTATTATTATTTTTGAAGAGACATGTTGCACGCTGTTTATTTTATTCATTTTTTAAAAAAATTATTTTAAATATAAAACAACTAAATTTTGAATTCACAATTTCATATTTTTATTTTTGAATTTTTTTTTAAGTATTTTTCAATTTTTTCTTATTTATTATTAAATGGATATTATTTCTGGTTACTTTTTTGAAAACTTAATTCTAGATTTGAATAGCTTAAATAATATTTTTTTAAAAAAAAAAAATTAAATATTGAGAAAAAAGAAAATAAAAAAAAAAACGAACCGTTTTGAGTACGATTTTTGCTATGGGTATCTGTACATCATATACTCATAACAGGAACGGTTCGGATTAATCTGAATTTTTTATTTAAAATAAAAAATTTAGATTTATCTGAAGCATTCATATTCCAGATGTATGATGTACATTCCGGAGAGGGATGTACAGATAGTTTTTTCTTTGGGTATATATAAGTATACAGTCCTTAAGGGGTGTACATCCTACGTCCCATCTCATTTTGAGGTGAGATGAATTCCACTAGTCACTCGACTGCAGGCTGACATTTTGCAACTCAGCAAGGCCGGCAGCCGTGTGTGTCGTATCATGTCGTGCCGTGCCGAAAAGTAAGCTCTATTTTAGTACGGCCTGCAGCCGTGTCTGGCCAGGCCGGTCCATGGGCCATTCCGGCCCAGTTTTATCACTCCCAACTTAAGACTGGAAACATCCACCGTCCATTTGCTTTGAGATTCGTTCAAGTTCATGTGATGGACGGCAGATGTCTTCGACCAAATTTGTGCCCCTAACGCGCTCTCCTCACTGCTCCTATTCCCCTCGTTCTCTCTCCTCGCGAGCGCTTCTTCCTCAGGTACTCTACTCTTCCTCCTCGATCTTCTTATTTCCGTCGAAATCTGGATCCGCGATTCGCAGATTCGCTCGATCTGAGTAATAATATTCACGGGATGCTGCTTTTTTGATTTCTGATCTGATTATCCAATTCAATAGCTCGTATTTTGGGTTGAAAAATTTTTTGGGCGATTCAAACTAGGTATACGCAGGCAATAAATTTTGTTTCTGTTTTTCAAGATTAGAACTAAAAACGAAACAATTTCTCAAGTTCAGAGTACGAAACAATTTCTTTAGTTTGCTGATTCAATTACCCTAGCGCCTGCAATTGATTTTTTTCTCTAGGGTTGCAGTTTTCGCTATGAATTAATGTGAACTGTTCCATGTTATGAATTTGTTGTTGGGTCGGAAGTGGAGAAAATGCTGTTTGAGATGCGCTGTTCGACGAAGCTGTAATAGCCTTTCGGTTTAAATCCCTGCCGACAGCTTTTCTCTGCGGCAGCAGAAGTAGGAGCACTCTGAATTGGATCTGCTGCTCTTAGGATTTGAATTCTCGTTTCTGCATCCCGCTGGAGCGGAACCTCCAAACCAAGGATTTAAGAGCCGTGGCACGGAATCGTGTCGAAAACTTGCTGGCACGATACGGCACGGTGCGTGTTGGATCGTGCCGATGAGTGCCGGTCACAAAAAATATATGTGTCGACATATAATGACATGAAATATTTGTTTTCTTTAGTAACAACATTTTTAAATCGCTTATTATGTATTTTTATCAAATATTTTGAACTTTATCGAGAGAAAATTATTTAGTAATTTAAGGAAAGAAGGGTTTTAAGCTGTGCTATCGAAACGAAGGCTATATCGTACCGGTATTTTGTTGGCACGATACAGTACGATGGATACGATCCGTACCGATGGATATTTAAATCCTTGCTCCAAACTATACAGTTTGCAAGCGCTTTACTTGAGGTGGCTGCAGCTGAATGCAAAAGCACAAGCTAGGCCAAGCAAAGCAGTATTAATCTTTTATTTTGTCGACAAGAACGACCTTCGCTCACGCAATGTAGAGAGTGAATGAAACAGTACCTGCAAAATTTCGCTTTATTCAATAGAAAATTGATGAGTTTATTCTCTCTTAGGGGTTTAGGTAGTCTCCTACTTTGATAGAAAGATGGCGTGGAGAGGGCAGTTATCTCGTAACATTAAGGAGCTGCGGTTCCTTTTCTGCCAAACTTCGCCGGCTAGCACACAAACTCGGTACTCTTCCTATTTTTCTCATTTAAACAAACTCAATGAAAATACTAGTGAAAGTTTACTTAATTTGCTTCCTTTTTACCTCATTTTGTCTGTCCTTTTTTTGCTTAAAATGGCCCTTGTTTTCTCTCTTAGGGAATTTGTACATCGTAACTACAAGGATTTGAAGACCTTGAATCCCAAGCTCCCTATCTTGATCCGGGAATGCAGCGGCGTTGAGCCTCAGCTCTGGGCTAGATATGGTGATGGATTCAACACTAATCTTTCTCAATTTATACGAATGAAGTGGTTGCCCTGCTCATTTTTATATTGGATCTGAGATACAAGTTGCCTTCTGATAAAAACCATGTTGTTAATATTGTCGACGTATATCTGAACCAGGCTGCACATGATTCTTTAGTGTATACCACACTCGAAATACAAGTGCAGCAATTTCAGCTTGCTTTCAGGAAAGTGAGGGATCACCAGCTGAGTGTCTTTTACATGAAATATTTCCTTAGCTATTGTAGACTTCAGCTCTTTACATTTTACAAAAATTTGGCTTGTTTTCAGGGAACTTAACTATAATATCTGCTTCGTATACAGAGCACTGGAGGGAACGGTTTGAGTTAGATGTATCAGTTTAAATTAGGGTTTCACTTCCTTCAATTGTAGTTTGGAGTATTCTTTATTTCACTAACCAGAGTTAGGGCATATTTGTTATACATCTGAGGTTTCATTTCATCTATCTTGATTCCTAAACTGTGAAATCTATGCTATAAAATATGTTGATTGTGATTGGCGTATGATCAATCAAAATGATGCAATATGATTAGTTAGATGTGACTTTACATGATCACTTTACTCTTGCTTGAGTTGCTTATTAGGCAGGCCCAATGTTTGGTCGAATTAGACTAGTTTAGTGGTCCATTGCTTTTCACATTGCTGTAGTCAATGATAAACAGGAACAACAATAACAGGCTTCTTTGTCTGCGGAGTAACCAATGTCAATCAGTATTTGGATCATGCAATTGTTTGAGCTAGATACAACTCTTTAAATAGCCAAGAAAATAACGTCTGTCGCTATGATCCAACCCAGGTTTTTGTATTGACTTTGACGTATTTTGATTTCTGTAATCTTATTATGTGATTTTTTTTTTTTTTTTTTTTTCCAACTTTGGTAGTCGATACAAGTTGTCCTTGTGCCTAAGACTAATTTGCTATATTGCCTTTCTGTCTCTACTTGATAACAAATTTGTATTCCTCTTCCCAGATATGGGTGTTGAGAGATGCGTCCGCTTGGACGGGTTGACTGAAGCTCAGATTAACAAGAAACTCGAGGAACTTGTGAAGGCAGGAGAAGCACTTACAGCTTGATAAATATTCAACTTGGTTTTGTTTCAAACTTAATTTTAATAAGAAAATCCGTCACCTCGGAATGCTCTCTCATTTCATGATTTAAGTAAAACTCTGTTATGCTTATGTAATTTTTAATTTTGGTTCTCATGTTAATGATCTTATGGGAAATTGTTTCTTGGCTTGACAATCTGTAATAATGAACGAGGATTGTAGAAGCGCGACGAGAGTATCAACTAGAAAGACTCTGATGAACTGTGAATTGGTGCAGTTTAACCATTTGAGAATGAAATCGATCTGTCGGAGCTTTATGCAGTTATGTTTAATGCAACTCAGTTACTTTTAAGCGAACAAAGCATCTGACTGATTGCTGTGATTAATATTCCTCTCTTTGAAGCAAATGTTTGCATTAAGTAGTTGATGATTGCCACTGATATTTGTGATTTATGTTTAGAGGCAAGTTACATGTGGAATGATCACAGATGAAATTTAGTTTGTGCGCTTGCATTTTGCTGCTCATAACTTGTGTCCTCTTTTTAACATAATTCAATCATTCCTATTCTTTTATAATTTACTGGGTAGAGAAGTAAAAATAGTGTGGTTTGTATCGTGTCAATAAAATATCGGCATAATACTGCTTTTATATTGATAGTACAAGTAATTAGAATATTTTATTACTAAAAAAAATATATATTTTATGTTATTAAGTATCAGCATATATGTATTTTTTGTGACCGGCACGTATTGGCATGATGCGGCATGTATCATGCTGGCAAGTTATAGGCACGATTTCGTATTATTACACTTAAATTTTTATTTTATATCAATATATTTCTTCATTTGGTATTCTATGTGAAAAATAATGGCCAGAGAAGGTGGTAAAGGTACTCAAAACCTAGAATATGCATAATCTACCAGATAAACAAACTTAAAAGAGAAAACAAATATGAATTTTTGTCATCAAATGGCTCTTTTCGATCATAATGAGTATCCTTGTTATTTATTCAAAATATCGATCTGATTAAAAATAATTCAGATAATATAAAACGATCTGATAAAAAATAATTCAGATAATATAAACGAGTCAGTGATTGCATAGTAATAATTATATATATTTAGGTATATCACATTCACGCTCTGGAAACATTACTGGGAGCTAGATTGACGCAATAATATATATTGATGGATTAGATTAATTCTAGCTCTCCTTTCCTCCAGAAATATCACCAAGAGTATGCTGTGTCCTAGTTATTTTATATAAAAATGATAGCAATTAATCATTAGTCCCAACATAGTGTACAAGTACAAGATTTTTTTTAAAATTATTTTAATATAAATTTACTGTATTATTCCTGATTAGATTTTTTATTATATCGTATGACACAATAGATTTAGTGTGGAATAATATTTCAAATATATTTCCTCGTGTCAGACATAGAGTATATATTGGACACATTGCCGTCGATGGATACCAAACTTCTATGTATATATTGGACACATTGCTGTTGATGGATACCAAACTTCTCTCTCTCTATATATATATAGAGAGAGAGAGAGAGAGAGAGAGAGAGAGAGTCGGCTACTATATATATTTGCATAAATACCAAGCAATTATTGTTTATAAGTTTTCTATTGTTAAATTTATTCCTTTAACTAATATCATCTTTAACTACAAGAAATTTAACATACAGCGGCATTATTTATAGCAATATTTATTTAAGTATTGATAAATATAAAATTTATTGGCATTTATAAAAAATTGTTGCTAAATATGACATTTATTGATATTTATAAATTATTGTTGGTAAATAAAAATATGTAGTAATATTTATTTTTAAATGCCGGTAAACGATAATTGAATCAACGGTATATATTTGTTAATGCCTCTAACAGCATTTAATTATCAACATTTATAATTAAATATTGGTAAAAAAAATTAAATATACATTTATACGAAAACAACATAGGTTCCAATATTTTTTTCCTCTCCCGCCTCAAACATCCGTCTCATCTTTTAGGTTTAGTTTTTCCCCTTCCGCCTCAAACATCCGCCTCATACTTTAGGATTTAGTTTTTTTCCTCTCGTCTCATAGGTTTAATTTTTTCCCTCCCGTCTCAAACATCTTCCTCATCCTTTAAGAGTTTAATTCGATCATCTTCTTCCTTAATTAAGGTTCGTAGATAACAATTTGAAACTCTATTTTTTTTTAGTCTGTTTATTTTTTTTTTGATATTTTTTTTCTCTAATCTAAGATGTGCCTCATAAAATTATTTCCCTTTTTTTTATGGATTTTATTTTTTAAATTCTAAATTGCAAAGAAATTTTATAGTCGATAGTATTGGAATCTTATGGACTAAATCTAAAAAATTAGAAGTTTTTTGAATATTTTTTATTTATTCAATGCGATAGAATCCTTTTATATATATATGTTATATTTATGCCATGTCGAGAGATTTCAATTAATTTGTTTATTTTTATTTTCTTTGTTATATTGAAAGAGCATATTTAATTAATTGCATAATAGTTATAATCCACCCAGATCGACAATGTGGTGCGCAATAACTAACTGGGTGGGGGTAAAAAAATAATTTGGTGTGAATGTTCTTTCACCACGTTGTTATGTTGAAAGGGCCCAAGATAAGTATGCATGCACTGGTGTGGTAAAAGGAATATAATGTTTTGTTCTTTCACCGCACCAATGCATGTATGAATAAAATACTCAATTTGTAGCCATTTGCAAAGAAAATCTTGCTATATTAATTTACAAAATAAATAACATGCTAATTAAAATTTTATTTTCGTATATACTTTAAAATAGTAAATTTTATAAAGAAGAATATTAGTATATGCATATGAACTATTTGTTACTGAAATTTTTTTCTCTATTTGGGAAGATGAACTATGCAATCACTAATTAAATAAAATTTAGATTGATTTATTATTTTTTTTTGTTGGTAGTTGCTCAATAACTAATTAAATAAAATTTTAATTGATTTATTATTTGTCTGTTTGTAGGTATTCTAGCATATTTTCTCGAAGGAATTAAGTCGAACGAAGAAACTTAAGTTGAACTTTTCTTGATAGGTGAACTTGAAGGTGTGTATTTTTATTCATCTATTCTGTTGTATATTTTTCTTGTGAGACTCAATAATTTGCTAGTTGCTTCATTTTAAATAGTTCTTTAATATTTTTAGTTTGATTTTAAATCATAACTATTTGTTCATACTTTATTATTTTATACGATATATTGTGAGTTCATCCAAGTAGTTATTATTTATTGAAAACCAATATTTTTAGCTATTTCATTTATCTTCGTTAAGTTTGAATTTAACTAACATATATATTTTGATTTGTTTAATACAGGACACAATGAAGAAAAAGAATGGTAAAGAAAAAGTTTCATCAGTACCACATTTCAATCAAAGAGAAATGATGAAATGCTCTTAAATCAGGATACCAAATCAAGATCAAAACCCCTTGAGCAACAACTTCATATGTATTTATGCATATTTTGTTATGATGACATGCTATTTTGTGTGATCTGATCATTTTGTATTCAGATGTTGAATTTACTAATTACTACTTTATGTCATGTGATTATTATTTTGTTACTTATTACTACTTATGTGTTTAGAAAACTTGGTAGTATTTTAATTTATTATCTTTTTGGATGAACTTATTTATTTGTTGAATTAGTAATGAGCTTACCAAATTATTTGTATTATTTTATTATTAATAATATATATTATTTATTACATGAAAATACTGAAATTAAATATTATTTAATAAATTACATAGATCATCAATATTATGGTAAAATGTAATTATTATATGATATATATTTGCAAAATATTTTAGAATTATCGGCATTTATAATTGCTGGAATCAACAATAGAATACCATCATTTATATAATGTTACAAATTAATTAATAAATACCAGTATTTACTAGTGTCAGAGATGATTTAAAAGTACAAGCATTTAAAAAATATCGGTAAAATTATTTCTATAGTGGTATTTATTTAATGTTACTAATTACTTAACATTAATGGCGATCTATTTAAATGTCGGTAGACGATTTACCAACACGAGTATAAACGCATTCAAAATATAATGCCACTACTGTTTTAGAAGCCGGAATGGTTGGAGGTATAACATGATCTAAAATTAAAATTAGTCAAAGAGATAGATCTAGCGGTAAACTCATGGACGAAGCCGGAATTTTAATTTTAGGGAGGCCAAAAATATATTATACAAAATATATTAATTTTTAAAAATTATTAATAAAAAATTATATATAAGTAATTTTTTTTTGTTCATTAGCTTTCGAATTTTAATATATACCTTTTTAGAAAAAAAAAATAAAATATTGTTGTCTTTATCATTAAAATAATAATATTTTAAATATCTATAAAAAAATTATTTTAAAAAATTAAGTATTAAAATTTAGTACAATTTACAAATCAAGTATTATGATATATCAAAAAATTAAGTATTAAAATTTTTCATAATTTTCAAATCAAGTATTACAATACGTTTGAGTCAATTAAATTTATATTTCGTGGCCCACAAGATAATATTATTTTTTTTAAAAAAAAATATTTTGAGCTCTAAAATTTACACTATTTTTATTTTTTTTAATAACTTAATAATGAACTGTTATGTAATTTTAAAAAAGTTGGGAGGCCATAGTCACTGTGGGTCTCCACATAACTTCGTCTAGATAGACTTAAAAGTACAAATTATTTAATACTTTTACAAATATAATAATCGAACTCTCTCTCTCTCTCTCTCTCTCTCTCTATATATATATATATATATATATATATATATATATATATTGTTGGTTAGTTTCTTAAACTCGCCTCACCCATGTGCTCGCGTGCACACCGAATAACTGAGACAGGAGATTAAACTTTTAAAATTATATTCGTCCAAAATTTTAAATCATGTCGATAATTTATTTAGCGCCATGCATGTCACATTGTATCGATATGTACTGATCATAAAAAATATATACAAAAATATTTATTATTTTTAATATTAATGTATTTTAATTATTTATTATATAATTTTTTTATTAAATTTTTAAAATTTTTTTAAAATAAATTTTAAACTGTGTCACCTACACGAAAAATTGTACTGTATCAATATTTAATTACCACGATATAAAATAATAAATACAACACATGTGACGATGAACATTTATTAAATTTTTACACTTTATCATCCGAAAGTGGAATATTCGATCTCGAACTAATTTTCCGCAAGATCTGAGCCGTAGACATATTTTAATAATTAAAAATTAAAAAAGTTTACGAGCGAAGTGACCGAAGAGCCGCCATTTTATACAGTAGATATTTTCGAAACATGTCGGGACCCACTTCGACGTCCCGCCAACGTGTAATGAACGGTCCCCGCAGTCGCCACGCTCCGTCACTAATATCTCGCCACGTGGCACAATCTCGGCCAAGGATTCCCGCCCCCGCCCTCTTGTAGCGCCAGCGGCCACTGTTCCCCGCGTGGACCAGAAATTCTTTAATTCTTTAATAAAAAATTATTTTAAATCAAATTAAAAATAACAATATAATAAAATTAAAATTTTAAAAGATTAAAAAATAATTGCTCAATTACATTTTCTTAAAATTATAATATTTGGCCGGTAAATAATATTTTAATTTATAAATAATTAGTTTAAATTTTAAAGTTAAAATATTAATAACTGACTCACCTCAAATAAATTAAAAAATTAAATAATAAAATTAAAATAATTAATTTAAAATAACTCAGTATTAATTGTCTTTATACTCCATACATTTTTTTTTTTTTTATCCTTTTTTTCTTTGGAATTTCGACATGTAGGCCCGCTTGGGAAACTTTTAAAAAAGAGTTTTCGACCATTTTATTCTGTTTTTTAAAAAATATTATTTTTTTATTAGTCAGTCCGTTTGGATGGCTTAACAGCGTAAAAAGATAATAACGTATTATTGAGGTTTCGGAGTATTTTTGGGGGAAAAAAAAAAAAGCTCAGACCGGTGAAATTTTTTTTTCTATTTCTGCGTACGACTTCTCTCGCCCTCTTTCTCATTTCACCCCTTTTTTAAAATTTGAAATTTAAAATTTAAAATTTAAAATTAAAATTAAAACTAAAATTAAAATTAAAATTTAAATTTTAAATTTAAATTTTAAATTTTAAATTTTAAATTTTAAATTTTAAATTTTAATATAATTTTAATTTTAAATTTTAATATAATTTTAATTTTAAATTTTAATTTTAAATTTTAAATTTTAATTTTTAATTTTTAATTTTTAATTTTTAATTTATATTTTAAATTTAATTTTAAATTTAAATTTTTAATTTTTAATTTTTAATTTTAATTTTATATTTTATATTTAAATTTTAATTTTATGTTTTAAATTTTAATTAAAAATTTAAATTTAAAATTTAAATTTTAAATTTTAAATTTTTTTTTGAAATTTTTTAATTTGAAATTTAAATTTTAAAATTTAAAATTTAAAATTTAAAATTTCACATTCAAATTTTAAATTTTTAAAATTCAAATTCAATTTGAAATTTTTAATTTTAAAATTTAAATCCTAATTTTAAAATTTTAAAATTAAAAATTTACAAATTAAAATACTATATTTTTAAATTTAATTTTTTGTATTGAAAGTTTAAATTTAAAACAGAGTTTTTTTTTTAAGTTCACAATCCAAAACAGTAAAAACAGAATAATATTTTTACAGAGTATTGAATTTTTTAAGATATCAAATACGTTGTAAAAAAAAAACTCTGTTTTATTTTTTATGATTGCCAAAAGTGTTTTAAGTATTCAAACTATTCCCAAAAAGAATTTTTTTAAGAAAAGGATCTTGTTCCAATCCAGTAAAATTGTAGACCAGATTTGTAGATGAAAATTATATTTATAAAAAGCTTTTTTTAAGTAATAACCATGAGTTAGTATCTTTTAACACTGTTGATGTTTCACATATTTGTCATGCTGATAATAGCATTTGAAGCTCATAATCTTTTGAGCAATATTTTGCTTGTTTCTATTTTGGTTACATCCAATAATCCGCACATAGATTTTAGTTGGAATCGTACTCATTTGATTTAGATATTTTTATACTATTAAATTTTCTAACAGCTCATGTATTATTATTATTAATTTTTTTTTACAGAGTTAGCATACTACATGCTTCATTTAATAAGTAACTGAATTTAATTACAGCAGTGAGACAGCTAGGTTCCAGACAAAACAAAAAAAAAAAAAAAAAAAAAAGAGAAAAATAATGTTACCCTTCCATAACTTCACAATATGTCTAATTCTTTTGATTACACGTAAGAGGTCCGAGCTATTCTGATTGAAGATTGTGTTATTTTTATTTAGTCGGATTGTCCATCAGTTAGCCGCTAGCACAACGAACCGTTTGTCCGCGTGTTCTGAGTGAGCTTCTAACACTACAAAAAAAAATTTCAATATAAGAATGCTTTTTAGATGTCACTTGAGAAAAGCGTTCATAATTAGTGTTTCTATAATATAGCAAATATCGACATTTCAAAAAATATTATCACATAAATTCTTTATTATATTAAATTAATTTATTAAATAATAATTTTTTTTTTTTAATTTTTTGACACTTCAAAGTGTTAGAATTTTAAAAAATTTTGACGTTTTAAAACATAGAAGATATTTTATCGACGCTTGACATAAGCATTGGTATATAAGTGGCGATTCTTTATTTGCCGATGTTTTAATCGATATTTTTAAATGTGTCTGTAGACTATATTAAATATATAAAAAAAATATCCTTTAATATTACGTTTTTTTTTTTTTAGTGCAACAGCTAATGTTAATTATTAAAATTATCAATTTTAAACTATTTCAATAACTAGATAAATGACCTAATTCAAAAATTAAAATTTTGAATAGTAAAAATTTTAAATAGTATAGGCCAAATCTAATCTCGTTGAATTCAAAAAAAAATTCACCAATAACAACTTGATAACATAAGAGCCTTTATTTTTTTTTTAAAATCAAAATGGGCGAGTTATGAGTGTTAATTATTTTGTACATGGTATTATTACTCTATTTTATACAACTATATATATATATATATATATATATATGTACTACAATAAAATTATGGGTATATATAAGTATACACTTTTAGGGGTGTATATCTAACACCCCACCTTATTTTGAAATGGGATAAATTCAACTCGTCACTCGATATGATGAGTGGAATAATATCCATCTCAGAATGGGATAGGGTGTAGAATGATATGTTCCAAAAATATATCCGTATAATTTAATTTTGAATATAAATAAAATATAAATAAGATATTTGTACAAAAATATTATAAAGATACGTTGTTGTAACCTAATTTTATTATAGCAATATCACAATTCTAATAAGAAAGAACTCTTACGCGGCATCAAGCATCAGTCGCTAACCATCTCGTGAATTTATCATATATATATATATATATATATATATATATATATATATATATATATATATATATATAGTTCGACTATAATACTATCGATAGTACCAAACAATTGGTGCTATCAAGTTTTTTGCCGTTGGATGAAATGATATGCGGTTGGAATTATAGTGGTCCTCTAAAATTTTTACTATTCAACCAACCACCTAGTAAACCCTAGGGGACCACTATTATCTTAACCACACATTTTTTAATCCAAAGGCTAAAAATTTGATAGCATCAATGACTTGGTGCTATCGATAGTATTCTAGCATCTCTCTCTCTCTCTCTCTCTCTCTCTCTCTCTCTCTCTCTCTCTCTCTCTCTCTCTATATATATATATATATATATATATATATATATATATATATCCTATCACTTATCTTAATTCTTAGCAGTTAGCTTTTGACTAGCGAAATTTGTAACTTGTACGTAAAAATGACTAAGCTGCCAATTAAGTATAAAACATTCACTAGTATTTTCTACATTTTAATCATATTTCTAGTAATTTTCTTAACCATGCACCTATAATGGTTTGTTGTTACGTCACCGTTGAGCGATGGGATCAACGAGCTAGATTAGGTCCACACATTAATTAGTTTCCCCATTATTCTCTTATTAGAATATTATTTGAAATGTATGGAGATGCAAACTGTATCTCAATTTAATTCTAACTATCTATCTTTTTCAAATAAAAAATGTTTATCAATATATTAACTCTTATAATACGAACTATACGTATGATTTGTTTTAATATATTAACAATATATAAAATAATTAATAATATTGTAGATTATTGATAGTAGTTTGTATTGTGCTAGAAAAGCTCCCAAGTCCAATAATATTATTGTGGATGTTACTTGATCCAATTGGAGAATCTAATCTCAATCAATTCTCACTATTGGGATTTGAATCCGACCTGTGTGGTCCGGGGAAATTAAAAGTAAACATCTAAAATTGATTCCACAGTGGACCCGTAGCACTCGAGTATATATATTTCATATACCACGCTTTCAAAACTTAATCATAGAATATGAACTTAATTAAATACTACTCAATTATTTTAAAAACACGTGTTCATAAAAAAAAAAAAAACACACTCATTAATTATATTTAAAGGTTTAGTCACAGTATTTATGGATTTTGATCTAACTAAAACTATTTATACATTATGTCTATTAATTGTTGGGTCCCTTAATTACTGTTAAGTACTGAATTGTAATTAATTCTAGATTCACCAAATTAATTTAATTTATTAATCTCATAATTCTATTATTATGACACGTAGCCAATATAGAGAACTCAAATTAAATCAAAATCAAATTCATTATTTATATTATATATTATTTAAAATTTTGAATATTATTATTATTTTTTGTCTACCCTTTATTTTTAGAATGGTTTAATGTCTAGCTAATAGATTTTTAAAATAAATAATATTCATGCACAAACTTTTGTATATTGTAGATCGATCACACTTATCGGATCAGATGCAAATATTAAAACATGAGTAATACTTTGGTTTTTTTTTAAAAAAAATAAAAAAAAAATATTATGTACGGTGTATAGAGTGCACTTATACGCCGAGTGCGTACAATAATTAATTGTTCTCTAAAATGATCCAAGCTATTGTAACTATGAAGTGACACGCTATTAATTTATTAGCAAGAGATTGCGATACGTACATGGATCCAAACATTCATTGTATGGTTATAATTTAATAGCAGGTCAATTAAATATGATTAATCTAGTTATTATAGTATATTAAATGATCTTAAAGAGGAGGAGAGAGTACATGTACACTACGTACGCACCTAGCATTTCCCCAACGTAGCTGAGCAAAAAAAAAAAAAAAAAAAAAAAAAAAAAAGGGGCCTTGTAGGTAAAATACTAGATTACATATTCTCATCATAAAAATTAATTAAAAGATTTGCATAATACAATTTTTTTAAAAAAAGAAATAGCCATCCAACACGATTTATTACAAGATGTACGATTAAAGTTGTTTTGATTAGCCTTTTTCCTTTCAAATTTTTTTTTAAAATAATTTTACTTAAACAATATTTATATTCAAGCATTATTAGTTATTTTCTTATTATTATTATTTTGCATGTTTTGATTACTATAGTTTTAAAAATTAACTTTATAATGCATTATTTTGAAAAATAATATTATTTATATATTTTAAATAAGGTGTATGATATATATTTTATTTATTTTATAATAAATAAATTTTACTAGTTATTTTAAAATGACTAATAAAATTTATTTTAATTTAAAATAAATAAAATATAAATATATATTTTATTTCGAAGGTAGAAGTAACATTTTCATCCTTTGGAGATATTAATTAGTGAATGAAATGATGCTGCACTTTTTGGTAGGACAATATGGCATCCCTTGTCCTTGTCTAAGATATGCATCTATGCTGTCACCACCACATAGTCCACAAGTTTGGGTCCCTCTCTCCAATGACTCACTCACTCACTCTCTCTCTCTCTCCATCTTTGACTGTGTCCTCTCTCTCTCTCTATCTCTCTCTCTACATCTTTGACTGTGTCCTCTCTCTCTCTACATCCATGAATATCTCCTCTTTCTCTCCATCTCTCTCTCTCTCTCATCACCTCTTTTAGTCTAATCTTTGCTCACAAACATCCCACCTAAGACAACAACACCTGCACACCTCCTTCACACCTTACGTTTGGCCTTCGACACAAATCAAAGAGCATCTCACGTTTTTTCGAATTGTTTTCTCAATAAAATTGATCTTTTAATGATATATTATCATTGTCAATTCGAGTGATCATCTCACGTTTAGATAGTTTTGAGTTTTATTGCATTTACATCATGCTTTTAACATGACCATATTAAGATTATTTTCGCTCTATTTCCTATAACATTAATAATATTATAGACAACAAATTTATTTGTCGCTTGTCATTAATTTTGATTCATTGATATTGGAGAGTACAAAAAGCATCAACATCATCAGCGGTAGAAAGGTGGCTAAGAGCCAGAAATTGGATGGATGCATGGGGAGGTGATGAATTTTTTTCCATGCTTTCACTTTAATTGCAATCCATCTGTTATTTCTGGTCGGTGTTGATTGATCTGCTATCAACGCGACACCTTAACAAATAGCAGTGACAATTAATGGCCCATGGGTTTTGAAAAACAGGAAGTACAAAAACCTTAGGTCGAAGTAGAGATGAGTGAAAACATACAAACCATAGTTTTTGTAGATTCATTGATAGAATTTTTGTTAAATATGACTTTGAAATCGCTTTTATATTATGATTTCGGTTCGCCGACGGTTTCGCGATACGACGAGAAATTAAGTGTGAAAAAATTGTACGATCAATACATAATAAAACTCTTCTTTTTCGCCCATAATTTTTTAGAAATCAATTAATTACTAGACGAATTCAAGAGATGGGAAGAGAGTGGATTGCGATATATATATATAGCTCTAAGTTTTTTTTTTTTTTTTTTTTTTTTAGTATGTTGTTGCCTTTAGTTTTTCGGAGGCGGAGTTTTCTCAACACCTGTAGTTAAATTTAATTTTATATAAATAAAATAGATAACGTGTTATTATTATTATTTTTCTAAAATATATTGTCTGAATAATTTTTTTAAAAAATAATATATGCTAAAATTAAATTTTTAACACATTTTCTTTGTACTAAAGTTGAAGTTTTGAATTCATGGTTTTGCTTTTGGGTCTTATAATCTCATTTTTAAATTATTACTACAACAACATGAATGAAATTTTATCTGCTAAAGCCCTACTGAAAGTGGCTATTATTGAAAGTGGAAACAGAAGCAATTAATGCAAAATTGGGCACTAAATTTGGATATACTAGTTTGAAAACCCATGCCTGATTTAATCATTATGCAGGTAAAAATGTACAAAATTTATATGAATTGTGGATCATTTGAATCGACTATTCAAACTTTCATAATTTTAATTCTACTTTCAAATTTTTTAATTTGTTTGATTTGAGTCGGTCAACAACATCTGAACTTTAAAATTTACACTAAAAACTTACTTTGATGAATTTATAATCGAAAGAATTGTGTGAAATATACTAATTAAATCTATAAAAATAAATAATATATTCAAATTTTAAAAATAAAATGTTATTGACTGAATCAAATCAAATAAATTGAAAAATTTTAAAACAAATTAAAATTATGAAAGATTGGATAGCCAAATTAAAATGCTCTATAATTTAGATAAAATTTATAAAATTTTATTTATTATGTATATATATTAATTGATTCAACTAACCTAGCATCGAAAATGAAGGGTCAACTTTAAGCTATAGTTGTAGCATAGTAATTTTTGCCATAGTTTCATGTCATGCCACATTTGTGATATAGGTTTAATTAGGTGCAATGTCACCTCTTGTCGACTCATCGCACGGCTGATCAAATACAATGAAAAAATAAAAAACTTATGCTATTCATGTGATTTTGAGATTTGACCTTCAATTTGATGATCAATTTCAAAATATATTATGTACAATTACTGAGTTGATGAATAAAATTATTAAGATTATTATCGCGGTTATTTCATTAGGATTTTGTTTACAAAATCTGGGCCGCCAATCAAGTTGAATCATTATTGCTAATTAATAATTTCAAAAGTCAAAACGGTTAAAAATATATAGCTAATTCACTTAAAGTATATATATATATATAGTGCCTACGTCTCTGTTCAATCAGCCTCATGTCATTTCGAATATTACTCGACCTTTCGCAATTTCGAATATGACTCGACGTAATTCAACCTCGGGTTATAGAACAGGATGCATGTCGACCTCTTTAAACCAACACATTAAGTCTTTAACCAATTGCGCCCAGTGCAATCGATAAATTTTTTTTTTTTCCTTTTCTTTTCATTCAAAGATTTTTGTAAGTTTTATTTTAAGTCAAAGTAAAATTTTGGATTCTAGAGTGGGACTCCAATTTTATTATGATTATCCACAATAAGTTCTTTATATACTTTTATTTATCTGCGGCAGATTTTTTTTTTTTTTTTTTTTTTCTTTCTTTGTTGAGTAGAAAATTTATATTTAGTTAATTACAACAGCTCCTCATAATTGTAACCTGTGTGGATAAGATAATGCATGCATCTCAAAAATTAATGATTTATCATATTTTGGTAACTCCTAAGAACATATACGAATACAGTAAAAATCAAATTTTACGAAAATAAAAAATAAATAAAAATGATCGTCAAAAATAAATATAAAAATAAAAAAATAATAAAAAATAAAAAATATAATAATTTTATGTGGTTAATTTAACCAATAGTGTGTTTATTTACATTCACCGATAAGATATCCTCAATATGTTTTTTTGATTAATCTAGGGCATAACAATATAAAGAATAAATTGGATTACAATATCTATCAAACCTTTCCTCTTTTAACATAGAATATTACAATGAATCCTAAAATTTTAATTGTAATAGAAAACGGTCTTCGCTGTTCATATGAATCTCCAATTCACTTCTAATCGTTGATATTCTTTTAAAAAATTTTGTAAAATATTTTTGAGTGAGTAGAGCTTATATACTCTCAAAAGCACAAACCCAAATGTGCTTGTGAATTTTTTATCATTGAATTTGCATTAGGATTTGTGTTTTCGTAAAGTCAACTAAAAAGAGAGAAAGAAAAAGTAAATTGCACAAATCCTAATAGAATTCTAATGGTAAAAAATTCACAAGCACACTTGGGCTTGTGCTTTTGAAAATATGTAAGCTCTACTCTTTTTGAACTATGCATTTTTATCTTAGAACACAAGATTAAATCAAATTTGAGTCAAATCTGTTGGCTATTTATTTATGGATTAAATAGGTCCAATTTTTTGCCTCATGACAATAGGCCCAGGAAACTAATAAGTTGAGTTGGGTGAGTCCAATAAGTTGAGTGGGGCTGCGGTCCACAATAGACCTAACAGTAAGAGGCCCAACAATAGACCCAACGTCCAGGTGAGTTGAGTCCGGTCGAGATCCGTGAGCGCTGTATCTATACACTTTAAGTGAATTGGTTGCGTATTTCTAATACGTCGAACTTTTGAGATTAATGATTAGAGCGAACGATACGACAAAATCCAGCTTAAATAAAAATTATCGTCTATGTTAGCTCAATCAAAAAATAGTTTTGAATTTCGCAAAACTTTAACTTTAGTACCAAAACTAGTTGAAGCTCCAGAACTTGATATTCAGTAACTTTAAAATCTCAACATTTTTACTGTAATATTTATTCCAAAGGTGACTTCACATGCATAATCTAACAACTCCTTGGTAACTGGTTCATATCACATTTTTTCCAAAGTGAAAAAGAAAAAGTAATAATTTATTATATCACCTAACTTTAAAATATCATAAATATTTCTCAAAATTTTACATACAAATTTAATTTTGACAAAAAAAAATTCCCACTGTTCTAGTATAATATATAATAACTATTTTGTACTCACCAAGATCAAAACCAAATTAAAACAACTCGATTTTAAATTTTAAATTTTTTAAAAAATTAAGTTTAAAATCTTGGCATATCATTTTAATATTTTAATATAAATTTTCATTATTTAACTTTTAATTTAATTTTATGTTTTGATGTGCAAACTCAATTTTAAATTTTTTTTAGACTTGTGTTTTAATTGTAATTATTTTTTGATAATCAATTTTTTTAAAATATTGAAAGCACTGGTAGTAAATCGTATCGATTCTGATTGTTATTTTGAATCTTTTCATTTCGAACCAAACGCGACCATAATATAAATTTATGAAAATTTATTTTTAATTGCCCTAAAAGAAAACAATTATTTAGTTGTTGAAACGGGAGTCAACCACGCATATCGATTTCGATTGTTATTTGAATCTCGTCCATTTTGATTTTTATTTTGAATCAAACACGATCATAATATAAACTTTATAAAAATTTATTTTAAATTATTCTAAAAAAAATAATTACTTAATTATTGAAAGCAGGAGTTAATCGTACCGATTCCGATTATTATTATGAATCTCGTCCATTTGGATATTCATAATGAACCAAAGGTCATGACTATAATATAAATTTTATAAAAATTCAATTTTAGTTGCCCAAGAAAAAATAATTATTTAGTTATTAAAAGTAGAAGTCAACTATATCGATTCCATTTGTTGCTCCGAATTTTATCCATATCGATTTTTATTTCGAACCAAATGCGATCATAATATAAACTTGATATAAATTCATTTTTAATTGCCCCCTCCCCCTCCCCCGCCCCCGCCTCCCCCCCCCCCAAAATAATTATTTTGTTATTAAATACAGGAGTCAATTATATCGATTTCGATTATTATTCTGTGTTCGGTATTTTCTGATTTTCATTTTGAACCATAAAATAAATTTTATAAAAATTTATTTTTAATTGCCCCAAAAAAAAATTAATTATTTAGTAACAAATCAAGTAATTGAAAGAGATGTATATAGGACCATAAGTGGAATAGACCATCAAAGATATTTTTTGGTGACAGGGAGAGAGAAATTAATGCTCATGCTTAGCCAAATTTCCATCCAGTAGCTTCATTCCAACACAAACCCCAACAGAGCCAAACCAAAACGGGTTCGAACCGGACCAGTGATTGGGTCCGGTTCGGTTTGGTTGGACCGGTTCTTATTTTTATTTATTTATTTTTTTTTTTTTTTTTCTCCCCAACACCCGTCCCAATTCACGACCCCTCACCAACTCCCCGTGAACCCACTCCCACGCCACAAAAAAAAGCTTCGAGATTATACCGTGCACCGGGTGCATGAACAAGCTCCGTACACCGCAACTCCAAAGTAGTGATGGGTAATTTTACAAAAAAATAATAATAATAATAATAATATATATTTTTTTTGATCTATAAAATTAAATTTTAATTTATAATTAATTGCTGCATCTCAGAAAAATAACGAATCTCTAATTAGTAGATGGTGTCCTCTTCAGGAGGAAATTACGAAGTACAATAAACCCTTTTGGCCTCAATAATTAATGAAAAATGGGTAAAATTAATGGGTAAAATTACACCGAGATACCTCAGTTATGGGGTTGTTGTGAAAGTGCCTCCTCCTGCTTATTTTTTGAGTAACGTTATTTATACATCCGCTTGTGTACGATACATATTCTATTCATTCCAGAATGAAAATTTTTTTACTAGTCATTTTAAAATGATCAGTCAAATTTATCCTATCCCAAAATAGATGAAGGGTAAGATGTACATCTTTTTTGGATGTACAATTTTTTTTTTTTTTTTAGTCTGTAGAGTCATTTTAATTTTTTGAAATTTTCAATCAAATAACTTTTGCTTTCTTAAATTGAACTCTTGCCGAATTTGATAATTTTAATTATTTTTATAGAATGGAATAAGTAATAGCTAACAAAACTACTAAAATTTGGCAGAATTATCGACTTAGAGTATGTCAACTTCTGTGCTTTCAAAAATACGAAGGTATTCGTGCTTGCAAGTTGTTTTTGATGATGGAGCATCTAATGCGATGGTGAGCTCCGTCGGATATAATCTACATTATTAAAATTATTTAAAATTTAAATTTTATAATATTTCAACATTATAACTAAGTGATCAAAGGGTCTCAAAAAATGACTGTAACTATTTTAATAACCGATGTGATTCATTTATAAATTCAACGATATGAAACAATTCAAATTAGGTAAAATTTTAATAAAAAATTTTACTTATCATAAAAAATAAGATCAATATTTTAAATTTAAAATATAAGTCTTTTATTATTATTTTCTATAAAATTTTTATTTTCAGTCATTTATTTTGAGACTACTCATTCACTAAACAAACAAAATTAAAAAATTAAAAAATTTAATTTCGAGATAATTCTGGCACTGTAAATCATATCTATAGAAACCGTTCGTAGTTTCAAAATAATTAATTAAAATAATATAATTAGATGTTACTGGTAATTTCTAATGCTGGTGGTAAAAAACTTAATAATTGATATTTAAGATTTCGAATTTAAAATTTAAGTTATATCATATTTTTTAACTAAATTTATTTTTTAAAATAATAAATAAAATAATCTTTTTCTCTTTAAAATATAATAATAATAATAATTTGATGTCATAAGATGTAAATAAAAAAAACCAAAAAATAAAAAAAAGTTCAGTGGGTCTCCATACATTTAACATTTTCCAATCAATAATAACAAAATAATAATAACTATGCCAAAGAGAGAGGGAGTATATATATGTAACACGACACTGTCACTATTTGCACAAATTTTTTTCCCTTCTCTCTCTCTCTCTCTCTCTCTCTCTCCTTACACACGCACTGAGTAAGAGAGATTCAGCTCGCTATAACATAATTAGTAAACCCAGAGATCTCCTCTCTTTTTCTTTTTTTTTTTCTCAATTTTAGTTTTTCTGGTAATTTCCCTTCTTTCTTTTTTCTTGGGTTGTGTTTTATTATTCTTGTGAAGCAAAAATTTAGTAGATGAATGTGGTAGATATTTATATCATCTTTTTTTTTTTTCTATATTTTCCTAGTTTTATTTACTAGATGAGGATGCTTCAGGAAATTTTTTCATATCTTTTTGGTCCCCCTTTTCTCACTTTGGATTAGCATGTCTATGGATTTTAGAGGATTTTGTGTGCTGAATCTTAAATTTTTAGGCGTTTTGGTTTGCATAAAGTTTTTTTTTTTTTTTAAAAAAAAAAAGAAAGAAAAAAATGCATCTTATTTTGTGGGATGTAAAGGTGAGAGCTTTATTTGAAAACAAGAGTTGTTTGTTTTGAAAGTTCCAATTTTTATTTAAAATATTGTCCCTTCTTTTTAAAAAAAAAAAAAAAAAAAAATTAAGATATGGTTGTAGATGACCTCTTCTTCTTTTTTTTTTTTTTTTTTTTTTTTTTTTTTTCTAAACAAAATGATGAAATGCATCATATTTGGCATGTGAGATGTTTAGGAAAGCTTGAATTGGTCCTGATTTGCTTTTTTTTATTTTTATTATTTTGGCTTCTGTTTCTTTTTACAATTACATTGATACTATTTATTTTCTCTTACTACTTACTGTTTTATCCCCTGTGGCACAGTTGCAATTTTTTAAAAAAAATAGTGCAGTTGTGTGTAAATCTTAAGATATTCATAATCTGAGTAGTCACTCACCACACAATATGTATTTGCATATGTAGATATATATATATATATATATATATATATATATATATATATATATATATATTCAAAAGATGATGAGTACTTTTCTACATACTTTACTATTCCTCATTGAATATTTGCTGTGTTCTGAGTAAAATTATTGACCCTTATTTTAAAGTTTTTCCTCTGGCAGTTTCCCTTGAACTAATTTAAGTGTTATTTCACTCACTTGATTAATTTGGTAGAGTTACTAACACTTATTACTGTTTCCAGGAGAATTCCAATAGTTTATCATCTTACTGGTGAATCATATGACTGTAGCTGCATTGGTGTAATAAGCTCTGATGAAGATGTTACAGGTGAGCTTTTGGTTTTTGTTTCCTTTTTCTTTTTGGATAAAGCAGGTGATCTTTTTGTTAGTTATGCTGTTACTTTGAGCATTTCCTTTCTTCTAATGAATGTTACTCTCATTTATTTTAAACTTTTCTATTAGCAACAATATCTTATAGAATCAACTACTAGTACTTGTATGATGTTTCTGTGGGTACTGATCCGAAACTTCGTTTTGATTAGTTCGATTCAATTTAGTCGAACAAAATAGCGTGGTTACGGTTCTGCTAAAAGTTGGTTAATTATTCTCAATGTTGAGTTCTCCAGAAATTGAAGTTGGTTTGCGTAATCTAGAGATGAAAAGAAACTGAATCCAAATCCAAATTTAATTTGATGTGCCAAAAAGGAAAAGATAAATATCTTCAGTGTTGATTTAGCTATTTAGGATAGTTTTTTGATGTTTAGAATAGTTTATGTTACTTAAGAAGAGTTCTTACAGGAAACACAGAGCATGGGAGAAGCGCAGACGCCGACACCGGCTACAAACGAAGCACAAAGTAACCAGCAAAATGCCCTGGGCTCTGAGGCTCCTGCAGCAGATTCTGGTTCAGCGTCAGCCGCAACTAATGATAGCAGAAAAGTTTCTCGCGAAGACATTGAACTTGTATGAGCAACCTTCGCATTCCAATTAGCTCTTCTACCGCAAACTTATCTTTGTTTTTTTCGCTTACCGAGTTATTCTAACATAGCGCACTTGTTGTTGCAGGTCCAGAATCTGATAGAACGGTGTCTACAATTGTATATGAATAGAGGAGAAGTGGTTCGGACTCTCTCTACTCGCGCTAAAATAGAACCTGGTTTTACTACTCTCGGTGGGCGATCACTAGCTTTCTATGTTCATACATCGCGGATAGACAACTTATCTCTAAAATTTGCTGTGATTTTTTGTCTAATTTGCATCGTGAAATGTTCGTTCAGTATGGCAGAAACTGGAAGAAGAAAACGCCGAGTTTTTCCGGGCTTACTATATAAGGCTGAAATTGAAAAGACAAATCATCATGTTCAATCATTTATTGGAACACCAATACCACCTTATGAAGTACCAAGTTCCCCCGAAGGTTCCGTTGGCGCCTATACAAAATGGGATTCATCCTATGCCTGGTAATATCTATTTCTTGAAGCTTCTAGCGCGATATTATGACTATTAGGAGCAGAATTTTTTTTGAGTGTCTTCAGAAATTCCACACTCAGAAACTGAGCTCTGTGAATCTTATTGCGCATTCAAATTGCCGCATGTTTGATCTTCAACAGAAGCAACCATGGCTTATGTTTGCCTATTTCTTACTTTTGGGTGAAGTTATCTGATTATCTTAACAGTCGGAGAGTGAACTTCCTTTTCACAATAACATTATTTGCTTGTAAAGCGGAACTCATTATCGAAAATGTCTCGTTTAAGGATGAAAATTAATGCTCTGTACAAAATGTCGACTGTGCGATAAGAATCAGCTCGGAGATTGTTTGTCTTAAAGATGAAAATTTGTTCATGTTACTGCAACGATTATCGGTGCCCAACCTATAATTACATCGTTTTCTCGTTCGTTTATGAATTTGTCAACTAGCTTCTTCAAATATCTTACGCAGTTCCGTGCTCACAATTATCATTCTTATTCAATCTCGACCTGTTTGCAGCGCAGTTAATAATTTACCTATGGGTTACCCGGTTATTCAACAACCCCTGATGCAAGTTCCAGGCCAGCCGCATCTCGACTCTATGGGTTGTGGACTATCCAGCTGTCATGTCGTAAATGGAATACCCGCACCGGGCGGTTTCCACCCGATCCGAATGAATTCCGGAAATGAGTGAGTGCATTGTCTCTTTTCGCTAACTACGTCTCAATTCCTTACTTTTGTTGAAATAGTTACATTTACAAGCCTTCAAATCATAAAAAAAAAAAAAACAAAAACTTAGCTGTAACTTCGTTTTTTTTTTTTTTTTTTAACTAGATGAACTTACAAGCTAGCGAACAATAACAGTAATAGAGAACTACGTTGAGAAAGAAAACATAAATGTAGCTCAAAAAACACGTGCATTTATCACAAATTTGTCCCTCTTCAAAGAACTTTTTCTAGTGCGATACGCAAACTTGAGATACCGGTACTTTTGTAAAAAATTGCAGTTTCGAAGGGTACAAATTAAAACCACGATTTCACGTAAATATGATTTTGCGGGGACATATGTTTAAAAGCCCTTCATCATTTCACTAAACTATTTAAGCATTGTGATACACACAGTGTCGCGCCAGACGCTGCGCCAGCTGCCCCTCCATGCGGTGCCATGTCGTCGATGTCAGAGATGGCCGTGAGCCCCACATCGGTGGCATCCAGTAACCATTTTCCTTTCACTCCGACCGAGATATCGGGGATGGGCATGGATGCATCCATGCTAGATGCAGCGTTCACAACCGATGTCGGGAATGCGAGCGCTTTACAGCTAGGTCCAGACGGCGGGGTCGGATCCTCAAGAGACTCCGGTCGATCTCTTGGGCAGCTTTGGAACTTCAGCCTTTCGGATCTAGCAGTAGATATGTCGAACTTGGGTGGTAATTCTGATGCACAGATCTTAAAATATAGCATACATCTCTGAATTATATGGACAAATATTCTCCGAAAACCAAACTAGTTAGTTAATCAAATACTTTACTAATACTTATTTGCTTCATTTGCTGCTTGTAACGAATCTAACCGCGATGCGATTCTATCAGACTTTGGAGCTCTTGAGGACTACACTGGCTCTCCGTTCCTCCCGTCAGACTCAGACATCTTGCTCGACTCTCCAGATCAGGATGACATAGGTAATCTTAGCAGTAGTTAGATAGATTAATGTGTCTCTCTTTTTATATCTATTGCAGCATCGCACGTGTTCATCGGTGCTTGGTTTTCGTTATTGTTTCTTTTCCGTAATCCATGCTAAATATGTTACAGTTGAGGAGTACTTTGCCGATACGATCGCTGGACCCTGCTCTCAATCAGATGAGGAGAAATCATAGATAACTTTTCTCCAGTACATGACGTATCTCAATTAATAATCTTTGTGATGAAAACTAGTCGAATTAGCAACAAAATGCGTGTGTTGGTCTATATTATTGTTACTGTTTAGGAATTTTGCAGTGACTGATGTAACAATATTAAGTAAATAATCAAGATATAAGCATCAGTAGTTTGATACACGACGCAAAACACGGTTAAATAAGTAAAAAAGTAGTACCATTTATGATATCATCTGCAGTCCAAAATGCAACTTACTAGTATTGAGATCTTGTTTGATTTGGCCCTTTTAGTAGATTGTTCTCTTAGTTTGATCTCTTTGTTGTTCTGTGCATATATTTTTCTTCTCTCATTGTAGGCTTCTAAGTTCTGACCATGTGAAATCAGATTGGGCTGAATTACAATCAAGATATATGGGCGTTGTATCTTTACGTTTTAAAAAAATTGGTTGCGTAATTCTAATAGCTTAAGTTTCCGGATTAATGGTTAGCGCCAGCGAGCTGATAGTTTTAGGTTCAAATTCTTCTGTTGTTACGCCTAATTATTTTATTGAAGAAAAATTTATTGATTGTTTTGAACGCAAGTAATAAAAGATTCGATAGTTTTTGTATTTTTGAAAACTATTTAAAATACAAACGAATAGGAAATAAACCTAGTTATTAGTTTTGTTTATTTTTGAAATAAACTTAGTTAGAAAAGATTCTATAGTTGATATTTCATATTTTAATTTTGAGGCATAATTATTTTATATTTTTAGTTAAATTTATTTATTAAAAAAAAATGATGGATTGTTACCAAAATTTGAAGGGGAGACCGATCGTGAGATTACCGAGCACATCTCAATCCACACGGGACACACGAGCGCAGCGGAAATAAAATCTTTCATAGATGAAAGTAAACGAGAACGATTGTAGAAAACAAGCACGAGAATAACTAGGCAAATAAAACGAATAGGAAAATACAAGGACACAATATTCTCGACTACGTCCACGAGCAAAACAACCTCAATGCGTTCTTCGATTAATCCATAACACAAAAGTATAAGGAGTAAAATTGAATTACAAAAAACTCTCTTACGGAGGCTCTCTATGTTTTTCCTCTCAATTAAATTTTTTTTGATGAAGTTCTAAAAACTAAAAGATGAACCACAAAAGTTAATATAATTTTAAAAATCTAATTCTAATAGGAAATGATCTCTACCGTCCATCCGAATTTTCAATTCACTTCTAGTCGTCGTTGATATATTCTTAAGAATTCTCTTTAAAATATTCTTAAATCATTCTTAATCTTTAGGAACAAGATTGGAATCAAATTAGGATCAAATCCAGCATATTCAACCCATCACGAAGTTGAGTATCGTGATATCAACTTGAAACATGATTTTACATAATCTAATAAAACTTACAAATTTTCAGTACTATCTTACCAGAAAAATTTATTATAATTTTTATATTATATTAATCATTTTTTACATATAAATAATTAACACTAATTTTATATATTATCTAATTAATTACATAATATATATTACAATTATTATATTTAAAAAGTTATAATACAATATTTATTTATCAATTTTTAATACATATAAAAAGATAAGGGTATTTTCGTCTTTTTACTCAAAAGTCAACTATTTATTCATCTTATTCTTCAATTCCAACCAAACACTATTTTTCTTATACCTGGCACTAACCTATATCCCAACCAAATACTATTTTCATTTATCCTATCTTATATTCAACTTTATACTTATAACTGATACTACTAATTCTCACTAATTCTCGAGCCAAACGATACCTAAAAGTGAATTATGGTAGCCTCTTTGTGCCCTATTTTTGTACCAACATATAAACAGTTGCTACAATAAGCTCTAGTTTGAAACTTTCCTATATAATTTTTTTATATAGTACTCGAGATTCATACAAGCGAAACTAAACGAGTCCTAAATATTTTAGATCTCAAATCAATACACTGGAGTACACTATGTAATGGCAAATTGGTCGCAATATATGCATCTACCGAATTTATTATATATATCATGGCCTTGTAATCTTTTGACGTTTCTAGAATCAAACAACATGAGAAACTACGTGGCCATTAACTCGGATCTCATTCATCTTTTGAGGAATGATTTAAAAATCGAATCGATCAATCTATCAGATTGATCGTGAGCTAGTATATAAAGTGGTTCAATTCATTCTATTAACCCGGATAAGTAAAAAAAATTATTTTAAACCATTCGAATCTGTAGTTTAACTAACAAACCAAATCAACACGCGCAAGTGGCAAAAAAGTTTGGTGGTTGATACCCGAAATCCAAGTTCGAAGTCCTAGTTGCTTCGTATTTCTAACTAAGCTTATTTTAAAAATAAACAAAGCAGGTAGCATGCTACCGATCTGACTTTAATCAAATTTGTTAATTTTTTTATTAATCTTGTTAAAATTCTGCGACTTAAAATTAATTTAGCTGTTTTTATTTTTTTTAGCACAGATTAAATTTATAAAAATCAAAACTTAAAAACTTATATTTATTTAATTTAGTCTAAAAATTAATATTTTATAATTAAATATATTATTAAAATAATAATGTTGCATATTTTTTATATAATAAAATTAAAAATAATAATTAAATATTTATGATGTTATATTAACTTTCAACTAATAATTGTTATTCTCATATATGTAAAACAGAAAAATGATGGAAAGATAAAAATGCAAGGAAATAACAATACAATAATTATAATTAAAATTTAATAAATCTAATAAATTTAATAAAAAAATTAACTCAATTTACTAAGGCTCCGGTTGGTTGGGATATAAAAGAGAACTAAAGGCAATATTTGGTTGGGGGATAAAGGGGGAATAACTTTCTTTATCCTCCAATTCTTGCCAAACAGTGTTACAAATAAATTTTTTTTTTATCCCTGACTTAACGGGTTATTCTGGGATAACCCGTTAAACCTTATTCCTCTCCTCACATGGAATAGGGTTTTATCCCTGGGGACAGTGAATGGGCAAAGTTATAATTTATTATTTAATTAAATTATAATATAAAATATAATATAAAATAAAAAATAAAAAATATAAATTATAAATTATAATATAAAATATAAATTATAATATAAATATAAATTATAATATAAATTATAAATTATAATATAAATTATAATATAAAATATAAAAAATATAAAAAATATAATATAAAATATAATATAAAATATAATTTATTATTTATATTCTTAAAATATAATATAAAATAAAAAATATTATTTTTTTAACGTAAGATATAATTTATTATTTATAATTAAATTGCTTCAAATTTAATATAATAATTAAATTAATTTTTTTATAAAAAAAACTAAGGGCAAAATTGGTATTTTCATAAAAATTCTATATTCTTTTCCCACTATCCTCTACTATTTCATAATTTTAACCAAATACAATTTTAACTATTACAGAGAATACCAACTTTTCAACCAAACGTAATTTAACTTTTATATTTCATTATCCCGGAATAGCAAGCTATCCCAGGTATAAAAAAATTTATACCTCTTAAATTTATCCTCCAACCAAACATTGCCTTCAGGAATGAGTATAATTTTTGGAACAAATAGGAATTATTGTAAATTTGTGTTTGGTTGGGTATTAGGTTAGTACCTATTATAAAAAAAATAGTGTTTGGTAGGGAATTGAGAATAAGAGAAATAGAGAATAGTATTTTATGTAAAATGACTAATATATTCTTTCTCTTTTAGTATTTTTTTAAAAAATTAAAGTTTCAAAATTTTGTTCAAATTTTAATTTTTATTAATTTTAATTTTTATAAAAAATTTAAGTGGGAGCAAAAAAGTTAATTTTTAAATTTTAAGTGAGAGTAGAAATTTTAATTTTTAAATTTCTATAAATTTTTAAAAAAAATTTTAAAAAATTGTATAAATTTTAAAATTTTAAAATTAATAATTTTTTTTTTAAAAAAATAAAATAAAATAAAATTTATAGATTTATTAAAAAGTAAAGTTAAAAAATTTAAAATTTATAATATAAAAAAATAATAAATAATAAATTTTATAAATTTAAATATTTAAAAATTTAAAAATTTTAATTTTAAAAAATAAAAATAATAATAAAGTAAAAGAGCAGAGCAATAATGTCGCCTTAGGACGCGTGCAAAGGAAAATGGCAAAAACAAAAAAAATAGTAGTTCCCACGATGACCACTTATTATCCTCTGCTGTTTGGGTATAAAGAGAAAAATAACCTTCTTTGTATCCGAACCATAAGGTGTGTAGAATTAAAAAAAAAAAAAAAAAAAAAAAAAAAAAAAAAAATGAAAGCACAAAAAGAGTTAAATTCAAGCGGGTCTATTTCAAAATAATCTATAGATGGGGGTTCTCCATACATTTTTCACCAAACAAAGAGATTATTGCTCTTAATCAAATGGAACTGCTCCAAATTATCTCGGCCGTTCGTTTTCCATCAGCCCAATTTTGCGCCGTCCATTTTTCCATGCATTTTTTGAAAAAACAAAATAAATGTCAGGAGAGCAGCTTGCATGTGACGGGTACGGCCAAAACTACACTCAAAACTGCCACGCGTGTCAGCCAATCACGACTCGCCACCTGTCCCTTGCACGCAATTTGTAGTTAGTGATGACGTGGCCAGTTGTTACTGAACGCCCTTTTATTTGGCACCCATGTCCGTTTTGGACCCGTAACGCACATCCAAGTTATCGGATTTGGATCCGCAGAATTCTTATTAGTGCTCAAAATTTATCCGAAAGTTTAAGAGTGTTTAGTTCTAATCTTTGGTTCTAATTATTAATTTTAAAAATTTAAATTATTAACAAATATTTAAATAATTTATTTAAAACGTACTGGTATAACGTTTACGAATTTTAATTGTGATTCGGCTTAATTAATTTACGACTACTTCGAACGTGATTCGATCTAATCCAGTTTTTTGTCATTTTAAATATAACTCGATTCAATCCCAAAATAAGATGCTGATCACTTTAAATCAAAACAAAAAATCTTAAAAATTACTTCTATACGGAAAAATGCAATATCAGCTCAATTATTATAATTTAATTGTACGAACTTCTCACTGTAATTCCTTATTTCCATCTAAACAATTGCATCCTAAATTGATATGTATTAAAAAATTTAGATCTTAAAAATACGACAAAACACGACACACAAATTTACATAAAAAAAAATTTACAAAAAATAAATCATAGACGAAAGAAAAAAGTTTCGCTATGTCAAAAAAGAGAATAATTCTGATAATCATACAAACGCTCGATCTCTTTCTAAGGCAAAAAGAAAAAAAAATAATAAAATTCTTAACTGGCTTATCTTATCAGATCCGACATCCATTTTTGCTTTCTTTATCATCGCACTGCGAAGTCGTCGGCGAACCGAAAATTTAAAATCGAAATAATTTTTAATTTGGAAATCACATCTAACAAGTATAGAATAAAAAGAAAAAAAAAAAAAAACAGCTAAATTTGTTCAGGCTGAGAAAAAAACTGGACGAAACCAAAATTAAGGAACAAAAAAATATACAATAACTTGTAATTTCGGATTCGGATTCTTAAATTAAGGAACACAAATTGGATCCGACCCGTTTGTTTCTACTGCCGTTCTATGTTGTACTCATTGCCGTACTTACATGCACACCATCTCTTTAGAAATTGCACCGAATGTATAATTACATACTATACACCACACTTTTAAAACCAAAATCATTTTAAATATCATTTTTTTTTATAAATTAAATAATAATATTTAATTTTTTATTTAAGATTTTATTTCAACATCAGAAATAAGTTATTTGATAAGAAATTTTCTTTATATGTTTTAAGGCAAAATTTTGATTTTTTTCCTGTTGGTAGGTAGAATAAAATATTTCATCTACAAAGTAATTTATTTTATTTTAAAAAATAATTTAAAAGCTAAATATATTATTTTATTCACGACCTAAAGAATTTTAATTATAATAAAAAATTTTAAACTAAATAGAATGTCTCTGAATATCTTCTATTTGAATATTAGACTAATTTATTTGATAATAATTTATTCTGCATCAAAATAAATTTTTATATTCTGAAAGTAGGAATTTGATTTTTTTTTTATATTCATAATTCGTTAGAATAACATAATTTATCTACAAAATAAATTATCTTATTCTATAAAGATTATTTGTAAGCCAAATATATTATTTCATTCAAGACTGTTTGAATGTTGGATTTTTCTAATATAAGTATAAGTAAAATATTTTTATTTTTTAAAAAGCTTGATTTATTTTATTCTTAAAAAAATAATTTGGAACAAGAATATAATATTTTATTTAAACATTTGATTATAAATTTTATCAATTAAATATATAAGTGAATATAACAGGGATTCAAATATTTTAGTATTTTAAAATAGCATGGGTGGTGTATGGAAAATATGTGTACACCCGGTGCAGGTAAAAGTTTCGCAGGTCCTTTCCCCTTCGTCGTCTCCGTCCTTTCACTTCGCCGAGTCCACGCTCCCACGAAGCCTCCGTGAAGCTTCTCCTCAAAATTATTGCACACAACAACATAATTAAAAAAAAAAAAGGGAAAAAAAAAAAAAAGAAGAAGAAGAAATCGAAGATAATCTCGCACCATCGGGAGTGGAACGGATCAAATCAAGCACCCCCGCAATCCAATCTCCGATCCCCAATCCCTGATCTGTTTCAGAGGTGGTGTGAATTGATCCGATTTTTTCATTTCTCGATCTCCTTTTTTTTCTTTTTTTTCTTTTTTTTTTTTTTTGGTTCTGTGAGGTGATTTAAGCAGTGTTGCGTGAGTAGATTGGGGGGATTAAGAAGCGTTTGTTTTAGATCTAATTAGGTTGCGAAGTTGAGGTTTTTGTTTTGTAAGAAGGGTTTGGGGATTGGAATTTTACTTATAGAACTGTGAGATCGTTGTAAACTTGCTTGTGTTGGAGAACAAAGAGTTTGATTTGGTTTTGGTTGCTAGGATAAAGAGCAAAGAGTTGCAGCGAATTGTGAACAGATTAATTACTCATGATTCCGTAGTTCTTCGGATGCATGATAGTGGTAATCTTAGAGTACCTCTCATGAATTTCACAGATTTGAACTTTGAAACTTTTATTCTGAATTTGCTGAATCTCTTCTCCTCACAACTTCTAAATTTTGCTGTTTGCTAATACTTACTGTAGAATTATATCTATATCTACTTGAAGAATTTGTGGCATTACTATCTTTCCACCATACTCTTGTTTCAGGGCCGAAATTAGGGTTTTTCTGGTGTAATCGGTGTGCGGCTGCTGTTCGATATGTCGTCGCATTTGCAGGATTGCGCTTATTTTGAACATTGAATCGATCGTTGTTATTAACCTGAAGTTATGACTCACCAGGAGGGGAAATTTGTTAGGTATCTCTAAGTACTCCGAGTTGCAACTGCTGCTCAATGCTTTTTTTTAGCTTGAAAATTTTCAGTACCTTGACAACATTGGACAAGAAACTGACCCATTTTGTCTGCTAAGTATATCTGATGTTCATTGGGTTTTTTAATATCAAATCTCTGGCTTAAAAGTTTCTCGATGCCATATATGCTTCGGAAGATACTATGTTTGTCTTTGTGGGTTATCCTTGTAGTTTTTACTTTTCTTAACTTAGGATTTTTGTTGGTTTTTTGGTAACAAATATTTAGGTTGTTAGTGTAATTTCAGACCTAGCTAACATGTTCCGATCAAAGCGATTGTATATAGCTTCACCAGTGGTGTAAGCTTGCCAGATTTTTTTGCAATATACATGCAGGTTTCAGGATTGGAAATCGGAGCAATCAGTGAGCTCAGACCGGATAGCTTCAGGAAGCAGGCAGAGGAGATTTGCTTCGTTATCAGATATTCTAAGAAGAGGAATTGAATGGTTTAGAAATATTCTGCACTATCAACCTATAGATAATTCAACTCTGGATGAAGCAAAGTCGAGGAAAAAAGTACTTGATCCTCAAGGACCGTTTCTACAGAAATGGAATAAGATATTTGTTATATCCTGTGTAATTGCAGTGTCTGTGGACCCCTTATTCTTTTATATCCCAGTTGTTGATGGTGATAGAAACTGCTTCGATCTGGATAGATCGTTGGAAATCACAGCGAGCGTCCTACGCTTCTTCACAGATATCTTCTATATTCTCCATATAATTTTTCAGTTCCGGACTGGTTTTATAGCCCCTTCATCTAGAGTGTTTGGTAGGGGTGTCTTGGTTGAGGATCCAGCAGCAATAGCAAAACGATATTTCTCGTCATACTTTTTTATTGATATTTTTGCTGTGCTTCCACTCCCTCAGGTACGGGATACATTCTGTTTTGCATGTACCTTCCATAACTATAACTGAATATGTTTTAATATTATTTTTTTGCAACAAATAAGGCTTTCTTATCCCTTTTCAGCTTTAGTGGCTGCTTATCAAAAGTATATCGAATAGTAGAATGGCTATGGCAATGAAATTGTTCTAGGAAAAATTTTGTGTATTTTGGTCTTCCAATTTACGTAAGAATGCTAAAGATTAGGGCTCGCTCCTTATATCCCCTCACCTTCCAAACTGGGTGGAGAGTGACTGTATAATGTCCTCCAATGGCCTCTCGTAATAATAAAGCAATCCATGCCTTTCCCAATATGCAGCCGTCCAGAGTACAACGAAGTTGAGAAGACTGCATGAAAGATGAATGTTTTTAAATGACATGCTTTTGATCTTACATCAATCCTCTAGAGAATTGTGCTCAAATCCATTGAAAGAACAGACTAAGAGTTACCATGAAACCTCCAAGGATAGTTGTCTCTTAGATTTCATCTACCTTACAGTCTGTGGCAGAAGGCCACTTTGACCTGTCCAGAGGTTCCGTAGAAGTGCTGCTTTAGCCTTAGTATAATTTCATGTAAAGAGTGGAACTTTCGCCACCCTCCTGACCAATTTAGTTCTGACCCTAAGAATATTGCCCTTGCTCTTCACTTTCCCAACCTTTGCTTTCCCTTTACAGCTTTACTTCTTGTTGAACATCTCAAACTTGAGGTTTTGAGATTTGACTCTGTTATGTAGAACATAAAGTTGAAATATCTTCTGAAAAATTTTATTGTCTACTTTTTACTTTATCGTCCATTTGATCTCACTATCTGTACCGATTTGTGCATAGAAACTATAGACTATCCGAGGCAAAATTTGACACTAGCCATATTAGTTCCAGGAGATAGTTATCTTGCGATGTAATTAGTCTGTTCTGGTATTACCTGGATAAATAATCATTTCCATCCAAACAAGCTCAGGTGTAACAAGAAAACAGTGAACAATCTTATCCTGATTTTGCTTAGGGCTCCGACAGACGATTTCCTTCTTTTGCATTACATTTTTAGTTCTTGCTTCAACTTTCTTTTTATTTTCCGTCACATCAGTAAATTTTTATTATATATTCTCCTGTATTCTTTAAGTGAAAAACAGAGTAATTGTTTTGTTGCCTAAATGTCCCACATGAGAAGAGATCTCACATTGTGTCTGAGCATAGTATGGATGACCTGTTCTAAGGGGCTATTTGGTTGCATGTAGTTACAACTACACTGCAGTTGTAATTACATGCAAATCAAAATCCGATATTTGGTTTGATGTATGTGAATCCAACTGCTGCAGTTGAAACTGCATGAGGAGGCTCAACTGCAGCAGTTGGAACTACACTCAAATTGACCGCAGTTCCAACTACAGCAATTGAAGAGAATAACTGTAAACGAAAGGTAAGTTTACCTCCCTAATCACTTTTTAAATAAAATATTTTCTTTTCTATATTGGAGGTAATCTCACCATCACATAAGTAAAGTCATAAAATTTTGGAGACGTACTTCTCAACCGCATGCAACTGAACAAATTATTTATAATTGCAGCACTTTTAACTACATCCAACCAAACAAGATGTATATAGCTATAATTGCTGCATTTTCAACTGTAGGCATCTCCAACTACGCTATATTTCTAATTACATCCAACCAAACGGCCCCTAAGAGGAAGAGATCCAGGCAAGAAGCCATGACATGTTAGAGAATGAAAATCTAAAATATCTGCACTTGTTTCTTTACAGTTTCTGCTAAAGATTTTCTTCTTTTTTGAGTTTTATGTGAAGGACTCTGATTTTTATGGTGTCATTGCTAACTGTATTTTTTTAAAAAAAAAATAATCGAACCAGGTGATTATATTGATCGTGTTTCCCAAATTGCAAGGGTCAGAACTCCTGAATGCCAAAAATGTGTTGATGTTCATAATTATATTCCAATATCTACCCCGTCTAGTTAGGATCATACCATTGTATCTTGAAATTACAAGGTCTGCTGGCATAATCACTGAAACAGCATGGGCTGGGGCTGCCTTTAACCTTCTACTTTATATGCTCGCAAGTCATGTAAGTCCTGCATATCCTGACAATTTCTGCTGAAATCAACTTAACACTTTATTCATTTTTTCCTTATTCATCTCCTTAACCAAAATGCTTCTTGACTAAATATACTTCCCTGCTAAATTTGATTGTAGCTAGTAAATTTTTCTTATTTTAGTAATGCCAGGCATGCCTAATCTTTCTAATTTTTCTTACGTTTTTTATGTTGTTCAAAATTTATGTAAATATTGGAAAATTTCTTGTTGTTATGATTAAGAGTTATTAGTATCCAACCATAAGTTATCACCAAGCTTCTCCTTTTCATTGCAAAATATAGGTTTGTAATGAAACGTAAACTATGCACTTTTTTTGGGTATAATTGTTTGTTAACTTGAAAGATAATGTAAGAAGAATATGTCACTATAAGATATTTTTAAGTATTAACATAATTTGTGTATCATGTTTTATATATTGTGCCCACTGTTGTTGTGCTGTTGGCTATCATATGCAACAGTGTCTGTCACGTGCTATATAAATTTAGGTAGCCATGTGATGATTTTTGGGTTTTATTCTCGACAGTCAAGATACAGCTGTAGTAACAGTCTTCACAAGTCACCTCTCTTCCAAAAATCACATAGTAAGTGCATTAATCCTTATGGGGACCCATTTTTTGTGCTTCCTTGTAGGTACTCGGAGCATTGTGGTATTTGCTTTCTATCCAACGAGAAGATATGTGCTGGAGAGATGCATGTGGTTCTCAGAATAATTGCGATCCTGCATCTTTATACTGCGGAGCATATAAAGGAAATAATAACACTTTTTTGGCGGCTCGGTGCCCTGTAATTTCACCTAATGTAACATTGTTTGACTTTGGGATATATCAACCAGCACTCCAAAATGTTGACCAGTCAACAACTTTTTTTGAGAAGTTATTTTATTGCTTTTGGTGGGGGCTCCAGAACTTGAGGTTTGTCCATTCAACTTTCACATCTTTTGTTCCCTCTTTGGCAATATCCTGATGTACTATTACTCTACTAGATGGTATTACTGCCGTGGTGAATGATGAAAAGCTCAATTACTGAAATTGTTTGTGTTGAATTTGTGTAAACCTCAATTCTTGAATTTAGGGCATGTTTTGGTTTAGGATTTGTGGCTTGGAATGGAAATCGGAATGATCCATTCCCATTGTTGGTGTTTGATTTGAGGGATTGGTATTTCGGTTTCCGTTCTGGGGAAAGCGAATCACCCCAAAATTTAGATTCAAATTTTGATTACAAATTTGAATAGTAAATTTTAATTGTAATTACAATTTAAATATTTTAAATTTCAGTTTGAACATGATTCCGATTTCGATTCCTTTTATGAACCAAACAAATTAGGATTTTCATCATTCCGTTTTTCATTCTGGTCCATTCCCATTCCCATTCCGATTTCGATTCCTATTTTGAACCAAACATGCCCTTAGTATAAAATCTTTTCTTTAAGCATAGTGAATGCTACACTATTTCTCAGTGAAACTATTGTTCTTAGTGATTACTAAATAGTAAATCTCATGTACGGTTCTGTAGATTGACAGTATGCTGCCATTTCCTGAACCAGTCGAAACTTATCAGAAAAACCCCTTAGCGGTAAATTGTTGGTGTGATACATGGTAATGCTTACAGGTCGAAATAGCACTAGCTGTGATATATAGTTCATATTTGCTCCAGTAGGCACCGCTATTCTTGTTACCATTCTATAATCTGCTAAATAAAAATATTTCTAGTTGTCAAGTTAACTTCGTCACTTAACTTAGTTTTAACAAGAGGAGTTCAAGTTTAGTAAAAAGTCAACAGGTAGAACCAACAAGTATGCTGATTGGCTCATTCTCAACAAGAAAAATAGCTAGGATACTAAATTGTGAAATTGTCAAATTTGCAGTGCTAGCAAAATTCTTGGCTGACACTTCAGTACCTTCTTGGCTTTTACCAGTTAATTAATTTTAAGGATATCCATGCTAGCTATGATGGTTTCAGCACGCTTATCTATACATTTTTTTCCCCTTTTTTTTCACATGAATGAAAACATAGTTAGTGCATAACATTCTTCATTCTTTTTCTTTGAAGCTGACAAATGGCCTTTTCTTTTTGCAGTTCTCTTGGGCAAAACCTAGCTACAAGCACTTACACGTGGGAGAACTTGTTTGCAGTTTTTGTCTCTATATCGGGCTTAGTTCTTTTTGCACTTCTCATTGGCAATATGCAGGTAATCCACATCGTTGCCATGTTATTTTATTTGCTTTCTTGTTTGATCTGCTTCTTGAGCATTTGAATGAATTTAATTCAATTACAGTGTTTTGCTAAAAAAATAATCTGTTAAGCAGTCATGTCGAATGTTGAAATGAAGAAAAATGTGTTATTTGGCCATTTACAAGTTTGGCTTCACTCCTTTAGAAATCTGTATAGTTTGATTCAAAAGAATAAAATTAGTGTGACACCCCAATAGTCCCATATTGGATGTGAATGGGATTGTGATTGGGTATATAAGAGACAATGGACACTAGTAAGAATAACTGTGCTTATGCATTTTGGACTGTGGTTTGGGCCCAACGAGTTATTATTGCTAGTGGGTCGGGTCGTTACATTTGGTATCGGAGCTAATCACCAATCGGAAGTGGGTGACGAGTCTCGGCTGAGTCTGGGTCTAGATGACTGGGCTAGCGAGACAAGTCTCACATCGTCTGGTGATCTTGGGTTGTGTGTGCGTTTGGGCTAACGAGGACGTCAGGTCTAAACAGAGGGAGTCTGTGACACCCCGAAAGTCCCATATCGGATGGGAATGGGTTGTGATTGAGTATATAAGTATCTGGACGCTAATAATAATAACTAGGCTTAAATATTTTGAGTTGTGGTTTGGGCCCAACGAGTTATTATTGCTAGTACACCCCAAAGTTATGTACAAAGCTACAACCCAGCCCTCTTTCTTTGGTGTTTCTTACATTCGAAAAAGTAAAGAAATAAATAAAATAGTACCTAGGTTTCTTAGCTTTCTACTTTTTCATTCAAGAATATTTTCCTACCTTATCTTTTATCCACAATTCAAAGAACTAATATTTCCTAAGGGATAGTTCCACCCTTTTTTCTTCTTTTTTTTTGGAGAATTGCAAACTTGTCTCCCTATTCCCAAATCCCCCAGTGCAAGCACTTGGGCTAGGACCAACACCTCGCCATTCCCCTCCCAGTGCCTTATCTCTTCCCAGTTCTTTCATTACTAATGTTTTGTTTTGTTAGTAGTCACGTTGGCAATCAGTGTTCATTAGTAATTTGCACGCGCAAGTGCTGCCATCTTACAAATTAAAATACATAAATTTTCTGTTTATGTTGCAGACTTATCTGCAGTCCACAACCGTAAGAATTGAAGAGATGAGAATAAAAAGGCGAGATACAGAGCAATGGATGTCCCACAGACTGCTTCCTGAGAGCATAAAGGAGCGTATACGTCGCCATGAGCAGTATAGATGGCAAGAAACAAGAGGGGTGGATGAAGAACACCTCCTTCTGAACCTTCCAAAAGACCTTAGACGGGACATTAAGCGTCATCTTTGTCTATCCCTGCTCATGAGGGTAGATTCTCAATGACCTTCACATTCTTTTTTCACTGTTGATATTTGCTATTATGCTCGCTGCTACACGGGATGTTCTGTTAATCCAATTTCATGCATGAACTCTTCACTTGAAATATTTTAGTCCCTTAACATTCTTACTTGAAATTGCAGTCACATCCCTGGCTCCGTCACCGTCTAATGTCCATTTACTCGCATGATTTGCTCCCTGACATTTGTCTTGTAAAGTGACCATTTAAACCCTAAATGAATTCCCTTTTCACTTGATTTGGTACAGATAGGATGGTAATTTACAAGCTAGGAATCATGTGCAGAGCTCGTAAAGACACTAAACTGCTGGTGGAGCCTGGGATACAGTTGCGAATTGTTAGAAAGTGCTGAGACTAACATGTTTAACTGAAAAGTTTAGTGGCTAAGCTGCACTATTGCGAAAGTACAGTAACTATTCATGCATATTTACCCATACTTAAATTTTACAGCTCACTGGCAGAAATCAACAGTTTCCATATTAGTATTTGAAAAGTCTCAAGGCACTAAGAAAAACTTCGCGGATGTCACATGCCATTGCATCAGAAAGAATTATCTGCATAATGCTTCTCCAGAAATAATATCCTTCTCTGACAAACCACAAAATGAGCTTAATTATCTCTGCTAGATTAAACTGAAAATTGACAGTCATCATAACCAGAAGCTCTTTTTCAGGTCCCAATGTTTGAAAAGATGGATGATCAACTCCTTGACGCGATGTGTGACCGTCTAAAACCAGTCCTATACACTGAACATAGCTGCATCATTCGCGAAGGAGACCCAGTAAATGAAATGCTTTTCATCATGCGAGGGAATTTAGAGAGCATAACCACGAACGGTGGGAGGACCGGCTTCTTCAACTCTGGCATACTAAAAGCTGGAGATTTCTGCGGAGAAGAGCTTCTCACATGGGCCCTCGACCCCCAGTCATACTCCAGCCTCCCTAACTCTACAAGAACAGTGAAGACATTATCGGAGGTCGAAGCCTTTGCCCTAATGGTCGATGACCTAAAGTTCGTCGCAGCTCAGTTCCGAAGGCTACACAGTAAACAGCTCCGACATACATTTAGGCTCTACTCACAGCAGTGGCGGACGTGGGCCGCTTGCTTTATACAGGCGGCGTGGAGAAGGTATTCAAGAAAGAAGCTCGAGGAGGCTTTACACGAAAGAGAGAAGAGGCTGCAGGCCGCCATAGTGAGTGGGGGAGAGATTTCTTTGAGCTTTGGTGCCGCGTTGTATGCTTCGAGGTTCGCTGGGAATATGCTAAGAACTTTAAGGAGAAATCGGACACGGAAGGCCCGGTTGCAGGAGAGGCTCCCCGCAATGCTGCTGCAGAAACCGAGCGAGCCCGATTTCTTTTCTGAAAAGGATTAGTCCTACATCAAGCCATGAATGTTTCTAGTAGAGTAAATTATTTTGGGCCATGATTATTTTTGTGATTAGTTTGTACAACTCGTAGCAGAATCAACTGATGTTGTTGTATATAGAAAAATCACCGGAATCGGAACTTGTGCTGTTGTTTAATTTTGTGGTTCATGCCGGAATGCACAACAATGTTGTATGGCTTAGGGTTTCCAGTACTGGAGATTGAACAGAAAAGTTATTATCAATTCATTGAGTTAGTGTCTCCCACTGATAATTCCTGGAACTTCCATTTTCACAAGTCTCCATTTTCAGGCTTTCTGAAACTTCTTCTTCTTAAGCCCCATCTCAGAAATCTCCGAAACAAGTTTCTGGAACTTTCATGCAAAGGTATGAACTCCTGACTAAATAAATACAATTAGATTTCTTATGAGATTCGAGTCAATAATTTAGGTCCCATTTATGTTGGCTTAGATAGCAATCACATGCTTGTGTTTTGTGAGCACACGCGAAAAATGAGCGCATCGGCACATGCATCCTGAGAGTGTTCTTCTGTGTCACGTGCCACCACAAACATTCACTTGCCACTCCAAATGCTACACGCACAAAATATAAAATAAAAAATAAAAAATAGTTTATTATTATTATTTTTACTTGAACAATTGTGCGATGAGTTACTCTTATAAAGTGATCATACAATAACCTCACAAGTATTTTATTTTCTGTCTCCACTGCCAAATAAATTAGATATTCATTTTTGTTCTGAAATAAATTTAATATTAAAATTTGATCGAAACTTTCAATTTGCTTCCGATGAGATATTACCGGTAAACTCGGAACCTCATGTTCTCATATATTTAAATACAGTTTATTCTTTTAATGATAAAATAAGCATCAAAGCTCTTTTTTTTTTTTTTTCCTCCTTGGAACAAATTGTATCAAACCAAGTCACATGTATTGATCCCTATATATGATTCATGATCCATGCATGCACTACATGTCTACACCTACGTAATCCACATGCATTGTTTTGTTGGAACTATTTTCATTTTGAACATGGCTCAATATATGGGATTGTTAATTTAAGGGGACCAAAATGGGTTGAGTAGGGGCCTATCCAATTTATAAACACTATTATACATGATCCACTGCAGTAGCTACAGGAATATAAATTAAAGAAGCATGTAGAGAGATATGCATTTTATGCATCAATCAAATTAATTGGATGCAAGGAGAAGTACAAGTGAAGTTACTGATGAGATCCAATAAAAGAAAAAAATAGATTTTTTTTTTTTTTTTTTTTTTTTTTTTTTTTTTTTTTTTTTGTCAAACACTTGATTACTATTAATTTCTCATAAATTTTAATAGGAAAAACTTTTCAGAAGTGAATGAGAAGCCACTTTTCAGGAATATATCAATTAATTAATTCTGCTAAAAAAATAAAAAATTAAAAATTAAACCACTTCTTGCTTCTTCTCTTTTTTTTCAATCAAAAAATCTATATCTAATTATCTATATACTATATATAAAAGCTGATAGAAATTGGCAGATGAAATTCTAAATGAGATAAAAAAAATATACCGCTAAGAACTATGTAAAAAAAAAAAAAAATTATATTCTATTTTTTCTCTAATGGATAATATTTTTTATTTATTAATTATTCATATATCATTTCATATCTTTTTTTTTTTATTTTCAGATTATCTCAAACTAAAAGCAAGTTGAAACAACTTAAATTTTAAAAATTAATCAATTAAAAAATAGACTCATACCACTAATACCTATTTAAATCAACAATCAAATTTGAATTAAAAATATATATAAATAAATTAAACAATCAAATTTGAATTTAATTTCAAAATATTTTTTTAAATAAATATTTTAATATTTTTTATTTTTTCGCAGGGAAAAAAAATGAATAGAAATTGACAGACAAAATTATAAATAGAATAAAAAAATAATATTTTGATTAAATCTCCAAAACATTATAAGGAATCATGTCTTGATTATATCGTTACTTCAATAATTGTAATTATATAATAATATTTTATTGCTAAATACAATTTACTTTTTAATAAAATTTTATATTTTAAATTTTTAAGATAAATATAGTTGATGAATTTTCTTTTGTATTTTAAATTTTGCATCTCTATTAAAATAAATATAACATGTATTACACATCTACTATATATATATATAGAGAGAGAGAGAGAGAGAGAGAGAGAGAGAGAGAGAAAAAGAGAGTGTAGCTACTATAGTATTAATAGTACCAAGCTATCTGTGCTATCAAATTTTCTACTCTTAGATCAACTTCTTTGATCATTTTCACCCGTTAGATTTTACTATTTTTTCAACCACCTATTAAACCCAACGAACCCACTATTATCTCAATCACACATCTTTTAATTCAAAAGTTAAAAACTTAATAGCACTGATGACTTCGTATTATTAATAGTATTCCAGCCTCTCTCTCTCTCTCTCTCTCTCTCTCTCTCTCTCTCTCTCTCTCTCTCTCTCTCTCTCTCTCTCTCTCTATATATATATATATATATATATAGAAAGAGAGAGAGAGAGAAAGTAGAGCTTATATCATTTTAAAAGCACAAGTCCATCCATACTTGTAAATTTTTTACCATTGGATTTGCATTGAGATTTGTGTTCTTGAAAAGTCAACTAAAGAGAGAAATAAAAAGTAATAGCACAAATCTCAATACAAATCCAATGATAAAAAATTTACAAGTATATTTTTGCTTGTGATTTTGAAAGCATATAAGCTATGTGTGCGCGCTCTCTCTCTCTATCTCTCTCTCTTTATATATATATATATATATATATATATATATATATATATATATATATATATATATATAAAGAGAGAGAGAGAGAGCTTATATGCTTTTAAAAGCACAAGGCAATTTATACTTATGAATTTTTCAACTAAAGGGAGAGAAAGATAAGGTAAAAAGTACAAATTCAATAATAAAAAATTTACAAGCATAAATTATCTTGTATTTTTGAAAGCATATAAGCTCTACTCACTCTCTCTCTCTCTCTCTCTCTCTCTCCCCATATATATATATATATATATATAACCCAAGTCATTGGTGCGGTTAGGATGATAGTAATTCTCTAAAATTTAGTGAATGATTGGTTGAATAGTATGATCTAAGGATTGAAAATAATTGAGGGGGTTGATCTAACGGTGAAAAATTTGATAACATCAAATGCTTAATGTTATCGATAGCATATTAATAATATATATATATATATATATATATATATATATATAGAGAGAGAGAGAGAGAGAGAGAGAGAGAGAGAGAGAGAGAGAGAGAGAGAGAGAGAGAGAGAGAGAGAGAGAGAGAGAGAGAGAGAGAGAGAAATTATTATTTGTGCCAGGTGCTTCGGTATACCTCACGCACCTTGCGTTTTGTTTTTTTTTTTTTTTTTTTTTTTTTTTTTTTTTTTTTTTATGATTAATATTTTGAAAGTAAAATTTAATATCTGAAATATTTAAAAAATCTATAGATATAAAAAAAATTCATCAGTTTAGAAAACTGACACTAAAGAAACAAAAATTCTCAAAAATGAATACTATAAAAACAAACATCATTTAATTCATAAGATAATGGAGTCCAAATTTTATAATTTTTGAATACAGATTTTTTAAAATTATAATTAAATTCCTATAATTTATATAATATAATAATATTAATTTTTTACAGAAATAAGTAAAATATAAGATTAAGATTAATTAATTAAAAGCAAAAATTTGGAAAATAGTTGAGATCAAGAGTAGAAGAGTAGATGTGGAATTGTAAGTAAAAGTACATCTTTTCAAAATTTTAAATTAAAACGAATTTTGAATTTAAATTTTGGGATCCACTTTTTCGCGGGAAACCGTTGATTGCGTGATTTTCGCGGCATATTTCTTTCGGCTCTTTTTTCTCTTCTTTTTTTACTTTGACCGTTGAGTCTTTGCGTGTCTACGAGGCTTCCTTTTTTTTCTCCTCTTTATTTGTAAGTTTTATTTTTTTAATCCATTTTTCACTTTTTGAGATATGCACGGAATAAAATCTTATAATATGTAAAAAAAAAAAAAAATGCACTTCCAAATACATTTTATAGTACAATGTAAGTTTTAATAAAATAGTTTTAGATTTTGATAGTGTGATATTTCAAAATTTGAGAATAATTTTACTTGATTATAATATTTTACACGATAGTTAAATCTAAAAAATTAAAAAATTAAGCATATTAGGATTAAAATAATTCTACAAAAAATGAGTTTACGAAAAGATGAGAGTTATTAGTAGAATAATAAATGAATATAATTTATTTTTAAATTATACATAATAGAGTTAGCATGTTTGTTCCTTAATTAAATGATTAGCAATCCATTACAATCTCACATAAAAAAAAACATACATGTGAACCTTTATTCTTTGATTGAAAAATAAAACTAATAATAATTAAATAAAAAGGGGAAAAAAATGGGGTACATAACATGCACCACTTTTTCTTTACCTCTTATCTGAGAAGAAGAACCAAATTAAGACGTAATCACGGAGGGGAAGGACAAATCTGAGAAAGAAATTAATAAAAGTGAAAAAGTAAATCGCGCTTATAATAAAACAGCTAATAATTCAAATGTTTATAATTTTTGTTGTAGTATAAATAGAAATGCAAATAGATCTGAATTAATAGAACTTTTTGTTATAAACTTAAGCTTTTGACTCATAAAATCTCGTGCATGCTCTTCGGACTTAAAAAGGAGCAAATCTTATTCTTTATTGGTTAATTCAGACCTCCGTGTTTTACAACTAAGTACAAAAATAAAAAAAATTATTACTTAGAAATAATAATTATAAGATACAATTTTTTCTTTTATTTAGACTTAGTCAATTTTACTATTTATTCTCTATATAAACTCATCCACTAATATCTATATTAATTAAACACCCATTAAATTCACTATAATTTTGTGGATTTAACGGCCCATTTGAAGTGTGTTTCGAAGACGAATCACATATCCTATGCACCGAATGCTCGTTGCTTTATAATATTAAATATTTAAATAATAAAATTAATTTTATTTAATTTTTTATAAATATATTGTATAATAAATATATTTTTATAAAATTTAATTTTTTATATTTATCTTAAAAAAAAATTATATTGTTTATATATATTCTTATCGTTAATATCTGTTAAAAAACTATAGTTAATCATAAATTAAATAATCAATCTTAATTAGTTAATGTGATAAATTTAACTTTTTATTCTTTTTTACACTATTTAAATAGTAAAATTTTTTAAAAAATATATTTAAAAAGATAAAATTAATATTTTATCTATATTCTGTTAAATAATAAATCATGAGCAAACGGTAATAGACCAGAAATATATATATATATATAATTTTAAAAATTTAAAAAATAAATATAAAAAATTAAATTTTATAAAAATAAATTTATATAAAAATCTATATAAAATTAATTCTTAATAATATATCATAGGATTCAATTTTAAGCCGATGCTCCTTGTAGAGATCGCAAATTGGATTTCCATTTTGCTACAAATATTATTAGCGCACGTACGTTGTTATTATTATTATTATTATTATTATTGTTGTTGCCAAAGAAGAAAAAATAAATAAAAAAATAAATAAAGCAGCCGTAATTTGCATGTGCGCACCACGTGATCCCATGTGCGTAGTTCTGAGCCCACACACAACTAGAGCTTGGGATACCCATTAAATTCGGCGAGATATACGTTTCCAAGAAACACGGGCCAAAAATTCGTCGCCGATTTCATCAACCAATTTTTATTTTTTATTTTTTTATTTTTTTTAAAAATAACTTAGTAATAATATCTTTAAAATTAAATTATTATTATTATTATACATTATTAAAACTAAAATAAATTTGTAAAGTATATTCGGCGACGGTGGCGGAGACATTGACGGATTCTATGTTCCGTATGTCCACCAATAGCGGCCTAAATTTTGGATTTGCAGGGAAAATAAAAAATAAAAAACCAAAGTCAAGGAAATTGGAAACTCGAGGAGAGTTGGTCAATTGCAACTTTTTTTCCTCCTATTTTTTCTTTTCTCTTTTTGTTTCTTTTGCAGGTATTAGATTCGCATGCTTTAATAAGGATTATGATAATGACAATGATAATTATGTTACACCATGCATGCATGTTACCAGTAGGGGCCATCGTTTTGATACTTTTATTAACATAAGATTTAATAAAATACCTTATAAAATATAACTAAAAATTTAAATATCGTGATATGAAATTGTACCGTTAAATATCGGTTAAAAAATTATAATAAATTTTTGCGCTATATTTTGTTAACGCCATGGAGCAAAGTTGTTTGTTTTAACAATTTAAAACATGTTTGATTTAGCTAAATTAAACTTCTCGTTAATATTATTTGAAAAATATTAATATAGAGTTTACAATTTTAGGACGTGGCTAAAACCTCCGTAGAGTAAAAGGAGAAGTTTAGAAACATGTAATTTGAGAGGTTAAAATTGGTCGAAAAAAAGTTACTTAGTTAATTGAGCTTAATTAAGATCATTTGTGGTCCACAATTAGTAAACTACGTTAACAAATCACATGAATTTGGGGACCGTGTAATGTAACGATGTAAACGGTTTAATGGTATACAAATAATACGTGAGCTTAATTAACTTACCATGCGAGGGACATAGATGTATACACGAGGCTTGCATTTAATAGCTGTGTAGGGGTGTGAACCATGCATTCTTTAACTTGAGAAAATGTTTTAGTAGAAATTTATGCAATTTTTGCGTGAAGCAAACTATGTTCGTAAGCCATTTGTGGGTCAAGCTAGGGGTTTGTCTAAACTTGTCAAACGGTCGGATTCAGTAAATAGCAGATGAATTATTATATTTGTTAGTTATATAGATATAAATAATATTTATTCGTAAATTTTTGAATAGCGTATATCATTCATATTCGTCACTGCCTAATAGACGGATATGCGGATTAACCGTAATATATATATATATATATATATATATATATATATATATATATATATATATATAGTTCGGCTATTATATTTGTATAAGTATTACGTAATTGATGTTTGTAAGTTTTTTATAGTTGAATTTATTTCTTTAATTAATTTCATCCCTTAAATCATATAATTATTTTAGAGCTCTGATCAAATCACTGATGATGGACCGAAAAAATTCAGGAGGGGTCTGCCGACTCACAGATTCACAGGCCTAACAATAAAAGAAAGCGGTAAATACAGTGATAAAGTACTCTCTAATGTCAAAAAAGTGTTGTTGCAAATTGCTCACAAGAAAAAAAACATTGGGCCAAATTGATCAATTTTGCAGTACATTTGCAATGAAATTATTCAAAGTCCTAGTATCATCTGTGGGGTCCAAATTCTCTATCATGCACGTTACGAACTCGTTGCTCATTTGCAGCAAATCAATCTTAGTAGCATGTAGTATCATCACCTTAGGGCCAAATTTTTAATAGTCATGTGCTCAAAGGATTTCCTATGTACGAAATAGTTCTGTTTTATAATATTATTTGGTTTAGATATAAATAATAATTATTTATTTTTGATATAGATATAACTTAATTTTAGATTATACACAATAAAACTAATTTTTTATTTGACTAAAAAATTGATTATTTTTAAAAATAAAAAAAATTATATTTAAATAGTTTGATTAGAATAGTGAGAATAAAAATAATTATAATTTTAAAATAATAATAATTTATTTAATTAATTAATATAAATTATTAATTAAATAATAATTTGTTTTATTTAATTAACTACGTCTAGATAATTCTAAATATTAATTAATAAAATAATTAATGATGAGTATTATTAATTAATAATTTAAATAACCACAACTAATTTAATAAATTGATAAATCAATTAGTTAATGATTTAATAGTTAGATAATTATTTAATAAAATAAATAAATTACTCAACATATTAAATTAATTAAAAAATTAATACAATAATTAAAATTATATTATTTTAGTTAAACTTATTCTCAAGTAAGAATAAATTTATTCCAAAAAAATGAGTGGATTAGTAGTTTCTAATTTATACCACATTATTTTTAAAAGACAAAAATTATTATTTTTTCTCTTCTAAATTAGTGTTTGGATATAAAGAATATATATATATATATATATATATATATATATATATATATATATATGATCCGGCTATTATACTCTTATGAATAAAATTCTTTTGTACTCATAAGTTTTCATCCCTTGGATGAAGGAATGTGCGGTTAGGATTATGGTAGTTTCTAGGATTTATACTATTTTTCCAACAACTTAGTAAATCCTAGGAGGACCACTATCATACTAATCGCACATTCCTTCATCCAAGGGTGAAAAAGTTATGAGTACAAAGATGTTTATACTCAAAAGAGTATAGTAGCCCTTCGCTATATATATATATATATATATATATATATATATATACAGAGAGAGAGAGAGAGAGAGAGAGAGAGAAAGAACTAGGCTCGATAGCACCAAGTCATTGGTGCTACAAATTTTCTAGTTATTGAATTAAGAGATGTGCGGTTAGGATGATAATGGTCCCTAGGATATAGTAGGTGGTTGGTTGAATAGTAAAAATTTTAGGGGATCACTATAATTCCAACCGCACATTCTTTCATCCAAGAATTGAAAACTTGATAGCACTAATTATTTGATGCTATCGATAGTATTCCGGCCTGACTCTCTCTTTCTCTCTTTCTCTCTCTCTCTCTCTCTCATTATATATATATATATATATATATATATATATATATATCACTATAACAAAATTAGGCTATAGCGACACTTTTAAGTGTTTCTAAAATCTAAAAAAAATGTCGCTGACAAAAATACCGACACTTATTGTAAGTGTTGCTATATGTGCCGTCGCTAGGGTGTATAGCAACACATTTTTGTAATGTGTCCCTATAATCTAATTTTGGATATAGATGGAATATAGATAGGATACTTATACAAAAGTGTCACAAACATGTGTCACTCTAACCTAATTTTGTTGTATATATATATATATATATATATATATATATATATATATATATATATATATATATATATGAAGAGAATTTAACTTATGTTTCGAGTTAAATCAATTTTAGTTGTTTGTAACATTACATGGGGAAGGGGAGGCAGCAGGAAACTTGCTCCTTGTTACCTACAAGCTCATTAATTAGCCGACCTACAATCAGGTTTTCCTCAAACTTGTTCAAAACTAAAAATATACTCCATTTCCTCCACAAAAAACCAAAAAAAAAAAAAAAAAAAGAAAAGGAAAGAGATCTCTATTGAAACTTTAATTAATTAACAAGTTGACTTCGAAACACGGCGTGATTGGTGGAGAGCATTGAATTGCCTCTGTAAATCTCCTCATTTCGTTGAAAACTAGTAATGGTTATTTTTTGTACATCAACAATTATTAAGTTAAATAAAATAATTACGGACTCAGAAACTTTAGTTTTTTTTTGATAGATTCATTACATGAACTGAAATTAAATATGAAAAAATTAATTATGCTAAAAATCTAGTATAATTCGAATTCGAAATTTTTTTATTTTTCTACCATATCAAATTAAATAGAACAGTGGTAGATAATAATATTTTAGAGTTTTATATTTAACATTTCCGTTCTTCCCATTACATTTATTGGAACTCAAAATTTATTATTTTTATACTATATTAAATTAAATAAAATAATAGTTATTCTAAAAAAAATTTAAGTTAGTCAAAAATATTATTTTTATATTTTTATATTTAACAACAATTAAACAATAGTCAACATTTCAAATTGAGTTTCACACAGGTCAAAGTTTGGTTATTTTTACACTACAAGGTTTAGGGCCAAACTAAGTACTATATAGCTCTCTCTCTCAATCTCTCCCACCAATATCTTTTTCTTTATTTTCTTTTGGAGCATTTCGAAGTACTAATTATTGCTTTAGAAGAATTCATTTTTTTTATTTTATTTTTCCCATTAAAACATGTTGAATAATAACAAGGTTGTTGGGAGGGCATTTTTGAAGGTTAGGAACTTTGGCTTGAGAAGCATTATTGACCTTTTTTTTTTTTTTTTTTTTTTTTTTTTTTTGCAATTTTTTTAAAATTATTTTAAAAATTAACTCTAAATTAGAACTTTCCTTGTGGATTTCAGACTATAGTACCCATTCATAGGACAACAGTGCCTTGCAACTTTTCGATCATAATTCATATAAAAGCAATATTATAAGTAGAGCCAATCATTAACTTTTTTTTTTTTTTTTTTTTTTAAGAAAAGACAACGTGACGTTTTATTTATAAAGAAAACGAACTCGGCTACAGAACTAAGACAACCAGATCTCGCCGCAAAAAAAAAAAAGAAGAAAAAAAGTATCACAGTTAACCAGCATAGAACGTATTCCAAACCAAGCGAAGCGAGTGAATATCAGCTAACAGATTTTCCAAACTGTGTTTTTTATTTTCAAAACATCTTTTGTTTCGTTCCAGTCATATGACCCACCACGTAGTAGCGATGGTTGCTAGCTCCCTTCTCCCAAAGACTCCTTTGATTTTGCTCGCTTCCCACTACTTATAGACCGTTATGCAATTACGTGTATTTAATTTATTTGGAAGCAAGGCCTCCAGCAAGAGTCTCGAAGTATCGCAACAAACGAAGAGGTGATCGGTTGTATCAGTTGCCCCTAAACAGAGGACACAGTTGTCCGATCCGATCCAGTCTCTTTTCAACAGATTGTCTACTGTCAGTATTTTTTGTTTCGAAACTAGTTAGCCAGACAAAAATTTCGACTTTTAAAATTTTTTTGGTCTTTCAGAAACTAACTTTAATAACAAAAAAGTTCAAATATAAAACAAAGTGGGCTTATTATTGTGCTAACTATTAATTAGGCTTAAAGTAAGATAAATAGTTTGAAAAGTAAGAAGTGAGAAAAATGGATATGAAAGGTTGGTAGATATCCATCCAACAATTCCTCTTAATTCATTGATGAAACTCATCTCATGTCCTAATCAATTTAGGCATAAACAAAAGTGCTCATCCTATGCAGTGTCTCAATTGAGAACCATTTCAAGTGACTGGAAAAAATGCCTTAGTACCTGTTGCTTAATCACTAAACTCAGTAAACTATATTGCCTTTTTGGAAACATGCCCATGAACAAAATTAGGCATTTAACTTGTTTTCTTTTAAAAGAACAAATACTTTGATCTCACATTTTCACTAGATAATAATTCATTGTTGCGACTGTTATACAGTTTGATTCATCGGAAAAATCGGTACCTAGTACCAAAGTATTAGGCAATATATCACTGTTGAATAATTTTTCTAATGAAGTTGACTTGAATTATTTATCGATTAGATGATTAGATGAGCACTTTAAGAGAAATCGCTAATTAACCTAACTTATGACTATAGCCCTTTTAGTTTTTGTTTTTCTAATAATATCGAAAAATAATTTTTTTGAAAAAATAATCAAACTTATTGGATATCTCAGAAATTTAAAAAAAAAATTAAAAACTAGGTTTTAATTTGTAATACTTAAGAGCTTTCATTGCTCTCATAAAAAAAAATAAAAGAAAAAAAAAAATTAGTGATTTGTTGAGAAGCAATTTATGGATCTTCAGATGAGGTGGAGCCCAAAATATCTTATTAATTGCATTAACTAGTACATGTGATCAGGATGAGAATCTAACTCGATTCAATTCGAACCAAACTTGAAATCAATCCGTATGTTTAACAAACAAGTCGAAATTAAGTTATTTTTTTTTTTTTTTTTTTTTTTTTTTTTTTTTTTGTGAGAGAAAGGTAGCATGCGATTCGTTTCGTTTACTTTGAAATAAATTTAGCTGAAAATATAAAATAATTAGATTTCGAATTCAGAATCTCGAATATCAATCACTAAATTTTTTGTCACTTGCATTAGGAACAGCTGATGAAATTAAGTTAAAATTTTCAACTCAAAATTTTAACGAGCTGAACACGAAAGATTCGTTTGTGTTCAACTCGATTCAGCTCGAATATATATATTATAATTTTTAATTATTAAATTAAAATTTTTATTTTTAAATTTTTAAATTTTTTTTAGTTAAATTTTTTAGGTCAATATTTGAATGAGAGATCACTCTGATTCGCTCGCCAACCCTACCAAAAATATTTAATTTTATTATTTTTTTTTTGGCCAAAAAGTAAGTAAAAAATAATTAAATTTAAAATTTGCCATGGTGTGATAGTTGCTACAATTAATGAGAGAGATCAAGTACAATTTTTTTTTGTCCCACCAAATTTACAAATTATAAATCCTTTTGACTATTTAAAGCAACAAGATATTTAAAGCAACAAGACATTTGTACTGTAGTATCAGTACAAACACATAATAAAAAATAGTGATTCTATTGCTACACTTTTAATAGGGGAAAATTGTATGAAATGTCCTTATACTTTCACTATTTGACTACTCAGTATCTATTCTTTTCATTTTAATATTTAAATATGTGAAATTTAACTCAATTTTCTTATAAATAAGAATTTTAGCATCATTAAAAAATTCCCTTACTTTACTTTACTTCAAAATAATTCACTTGTTTTCGATATGCACAACAACATTGGAACATTCTAAATACATCAATAATTAAAATACAAAATATGTACAAATTTAAAATGCAATATCAAAATATATTTAGAAATGCAAAATTTTATGTCCACATATAAGTATATAAGTATATAATTTTTTTTTTTATAAAAAAACCAGTAGGATTATTTGGTAAGAGTTGGGTTTTTTAATTGAAAAAAAAAATTGTGTAAAGATGCAAATCATATTTTTCCTTTTGTCTAAAAAAAAAAAAAAAAAAAGAAACATATAATTCACATCTAACACATTTTAATATTGATGTACACAGTGCATAAAATTGTGTACACATTATACTTAGAGTGTACGATACGCATCCCATTTATTTCAGGATGGAATATTTTTTACTGATCGTTTCGAAATAAACAGTAAAATATATATTATTTTTGAATTATACAAAAATTATTTTTTTTTATACTGATGATGTACACTGCACCTCCCTCATTACTATTCCCCCAAAAAACAATAATATATATATAAAAAAAAGGGGATAAAAAGAAGAAGCATTTATGAGTAAATGCACCAATCCCCTCTTCTTCTCCATATAAATAGGGCTCTTGAGCTTCCCCACTCTCCCCACAACCTCCAATGCCCATTAAGAAGGGGTTTTCCCAGAAGAAGTAGTTCCTTTTTTTCTTTGCTTCTTCTTCCTTTTTCTTCTTAATTGTTTTGTTGGGTTGCTTAAGAGAAAGCAAAATGGCTTGTGCTAAGGTGCAGCTTCTTCATGTGATGGTTGTTGTTGCTGTGGTGCCATTTTTGGCTTATGGAGGCCATGACTATGGTCAAGCACTGAGTAAGAGCATTCTCTACTTTGAGGCTCAGAGATCTGGGTATCTCCCCACCAATCAGAGGGTCACCTGGAGAGCCAACTCTGGCCTTCTTGATGGAAAGGCCAATGGGGTATGCCCCTCTCTCTCTCTCTCTCTCTCTCTCTCTCTCTCTCTCTCTCTACTTAGTTTGAGATTAAATGTGTTATCTCTCTGTCTCTTATTTTATTTTATTTTATTTTTTCGTAACACTTTAATTATTTTATATTATAAAAATTTAAATATTTTAAAACGAGGGTTGGAATCTGGCGAGTTATTAGTGTTACTTCGCCCAATTATTATAATTTTTTATTTTTTGACTAAGAAATAAAAATATGAAGATACGAGATATTACATTCATGTTCATGTTATCTTAAAAAATTATGGCAAATGTAACAAAATTAAATTATTAGTGTTAGTGGATTGAATTATTATCTTAAAAAGCATAAAAAAACTCTCTCTCTCTCTCTCTCTCTCTCTACTCTCTGTGTGCGTGTTCTCTCACTCACACCTCTGTTTTCAAGAAAAAAAAAAAAAAACAGAGCTCACTCACCTCCTATGTAGTGTAGAAATGTGCATAAAATATTCCCTATATTTTTGGGGTGGGGGGAGGGGGGAATAAAAAAAAAAAAAAAAGGAAACAAAAAATTGGATTTGATGGGCCATATGAAAAGGCTTTTCATGTTTATTTAGTTAGTTAGTTAAACTGCAGTTATGAGAGAGGCACTACATCCAAAAACTTTTTGAATGGTCTTTCTTTTTTTTTTTTTTTTTTTTGGCACAATAAAATTAGAGAATATTAAAACAAAATTTGAATTCTTAAAACTCACCAATTTAAATTATAGGTGGATCTTGTTGGAGGATATTACGATGCAGGGGACAACGTGAAGTTCGGGCTGCCGATGGCATTCACGATCACGATGATGGCCTGGAGCGTGCTTGAATACGGTAAACAGATGGCCGTAAACGGCGAATTGGGCCATGCCATGGACGCCATTAAGTGGGGCACCGATTACTTCATTAAGGCCCATCCCGAGCCCAATGTTCTCTACGGAGAGGTACGTGTGTATAATTTAATATTTTAGATTTGGTTACAGTTCGCTATGCTACCTGTACATCTCATTTTGGGTGTACATTCTTCATCTAAGTCTATTCTAGAATGGGTATTTATCCATTCGTTATTTTGAAGTGACGAGTGAAATTTATCCCATCCTAGAATGGATCCCATCCTAGAATGGGTGGAGCGTAAGATATACACCTCAAATGAGGTGTACACTTATATATACCTCAAAATATACTTAGAGGAGAAATTTTTTAACTTATTAAAAAAATTTATAATATAAAATGGTATTTTTAAGTTTATTTTTGGCTACAAAATGCTGTGTCCTAGTTCCCTATTTATGGTTTTATGGTTACTGTCTTAGACAATGACAGCAAACTGCTTCTAACTAAAAATAACCACCACCTTATCACCTTCTGTTCTGAGTCCCTCCCCCTCAATTAAACCCTGCACATGGGCTGGTAAAATGGGGTCTAGATCTCTCACATGGGACTCACAACATTCTGTTTCAATGTTCTTTAACTTCGCCGCCGATCGATCAATCGATCGACCGACGACTGCAACAAGCATAATTGATTAAAAATTTGATGATTGATACTCTATAATCAAAATAAATATGTTCATTTAGGTGGGTGACGGAAATACGGATCACTACTGTTGGCAACGGCCGGAGGACATGACGACGAGCCGCCAGGCATACCGCATAGACGCCGAGCATCCAGGCTCAGACCTCGCCGGTGAGACCGCCGCCGCCATGGCTGCCGCGTCCCTCGTATTCCGCCAATCCGACCCGGCCTACTCGAGCCTACTACTCGGCCACGCCAAGCAGGTATGCTCAAATCGAACCAAACCGAACCGAACCAAATCCATCACTTCTAAGTAGATCTATGTGTGCAGGTACCACCTAATAAATATAGGGCGGTTACATGACACGGTTCGTAAATAGAGTTGTTGACAATAATGTTACAGTGAGAGTACCGTCTAAATTTATTTTTTTGTTCTTCTGGTTTAAATGCTGCAGTTATTTGATTTCGCGGACAAGTACAGAGGAAAATACGACAACAGCATCATCGTAGCTCAGAGATACTACCAATCCTTCAGCGGATACGGAGTAAGTTCGCAATCCGTTAGATATAATAATGTTTTAATAAATAAATAAATAGATAAATTATTGCTGATGTTGCGATTCAGGATGAGCTTCTGTGGGCCGCAGCGTGGCTACATCAGGCGACCGACGACCGTTACTACCTGGACTATTTGGCCAATAACGGCGACGCCCTGGGCGGGACCGGGTGGTCCACTGCCGAGTTCGGTTGGGACGTTAAATACGCCGGTGCGCAGGTTCTAGCAGCCAAGGTGAATTCATGATATGAAAATCGTAAATTTCTGTCGGGTCAGATTTCTGTAACAAGTGAAACAGCAGAATTTTTAAATTTGTGTTCCTGCAGATACTGCTTCGAGGCAATGCAGCAGAACATGCATCAGTGCTGGAGACTTACCAGCAAAAAGCAGAGTACTTTATGTGCTCATGTCTCGGAAAGGGGCCGCAAAACGTGCCGCGAACCCCCGGCGGTATGATGTACCGTCAGAGGTGGAACAATCTCCAGTTCGTGACGAGCGCGTCGTTCCTGCTCACCGTCTACTCCGACTATCTCACTTCTGCCGGAAAAAGCATTCAGTGCTCTTCAGAAACCACCCAGCCCTCTGAGCTTCTTGCTTTCGCCAAGTCTCAGGTAAATTTCGTTTGATCAAATTCGCAAATATAAGAAGATTTGAATGTGTTACTGTTGTCGATCTATTTCGGTATAGTCGTTTAATCGGAATGATGAAGAGATCATTGAATTGTATCGTACAAATTTGTGATTTATATCTAGCAAATTGTGTAGATTGAATTGTATTCTATAGAGTCCACTTTGATATGATGAAATATGTTCATAGTGTTTCTGAAGAATCCATATCATGTTATCAAGAATGTGTCATACCTGGAAACACAATTGTAGAAGTGTAATTTTTACACCCCTTTTCGTTTATTCAGGTAGACTACATACTCGGCGACAACCCGCGAGCTACGAGCTACATGGTCGGCTACGGCGCGACTTACCCTCAGCAAGTCCACCACCGCGGCTCCTCCATTGTGTCCATCAAGGTAAACCCCGATTTCGTCAGCTGCAAGGGGGGATACGCGACTTGGTACGGCCGTCAGGCGAGCGACCCCAACCTCTTGGACGGCGCCATTGTCGGTGGTCCAGACGCTTACGACGACTTCACCGACGAGAGAGATAACTACGAGCAGACGGAGGCCGCGACCTACAACAATGCTCCTATTCTCGGCGTTTTGGCTCGACTTAACGGCGGAAGTACTGGATTGAGTCAGTTACTTCCTGGTAAGCTCAAAGGCATTATATTGAGTTGGTGACAATCATGTAACTTCTAAAAGGCTTTTTTTCTCTTTGCTCCTGCAGTTGTAGTTCCTACACCTACCAATCCAATCAAAAAGGAAAACCCAGCTCCTTTACCACATCCAAATCCATCTACTTCTCCAGGTAAATAAGATGCACTAAGTACTGTGCATGCAGTAACATAGCTAATGTATGTTTTTGCTTTTCCGGTAAAACTTTTGTATGCGTGCAGTTTCTGAAGAATCCTCGCCAGTTACGATCGCGCAAAAGGCGACGACGTCGTGGATCTCCAAAGGCAAGACATACTACAGGTACTCAGTCATAGTGACCAACAAGTCGGCGAAAACAGTGAAAGATCTCCACGTCGGGATATCGAAGCTCTACGGCCCGCTGTGGGGCCTCGACAAGCACCGATACGGCTATACGTTCCCGAAGTGGCTCAAGTCGCTGCCCAGCGGGAAGAGCCTTCAATTTGTGTACATTCACTCGGCCTCTCCCGCGGAAATATGGGTCTATGGGTACAAGTTAGAATAAGAAAGTAGAAGTTTTGATCTATATAATATAAAAAATATAGTGTTCAAGAAGGTGTTTTTAAGGCCTTCTTTTAGTACTATGATCACATGCAGTTAGTAGTTATTAGTGTTTGTATGAGAGGAGAAAAGAGTGAAGAGACAAAGAATGGGAGTGCTCATCCTCATTCTCCTCTCCAGGGATTTGGAGAGATGGAGTGGAGAGTTAAAAAAGTGCTCATCCTCCTCCCTTATTTTATATTTGGTCATTATTATTATTATTATTATTATTATTATTATTATTATTATTATCATTCAACAACCTATATATGGTTGTGTACTAAGTATGTGCTTATGATTTTAATGGAGATGTTGTGTGGTTATGATGCTTAATTACCATCTTTTGGTATTGATATAAATTTGTGAAATGTATTGTATTATTAGATGAATTTGACCAATCTTAGGATTGTTTTAATTTAAAGAAAATTGTCAGATTTTTTTTTTTTTTTTTTTTTTTTTTTTCCATTGAGGCAAAAGTAATATGTGATCGATAGAAAATGCTTCTCAACGTGGCGTCCTTGAAAAATTCCCCAATAAATTTTTCTGTAATTTTTATATCTGGTAGATCGAAGGAGAGAGAGTATTTTTCTAATAAGATTTTAATTTTTAAATTTTATTTTCGGAGTTTCTTATTCCTCTTTGAAATGTTACTTCGAAATAATGAAAAGGAATTTATCTTAAACTGAGGGACGTAAAGTGAAAATACAAATTCTTTAGGGACAGATATGCAAACAGCAATGACGCGGACCACGTGGACTTCTCCTTGTAGCCCAAGCTACCGTTCGCTGTTTTACTTCTTTCACCCCCTTCAATTTTTGGCATTTTTGTCTCCCATCCTTTTCCCTACGATAGAGAGAGAGAGAGAGAGAGAGATCCATGGCCATGGCCATGGCGAAGGAGAGCGGGGTCGTCGTCGTCGGCGGCGGCGGAGGGAGGTTGGTGGAGATGTGTATCGCGGCGGCGAGCGCCACCGCGGAGAGCGTGGAGAGGTGGCGGCGTCAGCGGCGGACCCTCGATCGCCTCCCCTCCCACCTCGCCGACGCCCTCCTCCGCCGCCTCCTCCTCCGCCGCCTCCTCTACCCCTCCTTGCTCGAGTCCGTTCCCCGAACCCTAAACCCCCTTCCCCTCTCCCTCTCTTCTTCTCCCTATGAGCCCGATCCCCCCCCCCCCCCCCTTTTTTTTTTTTCCCTCTGATTGCGATTTAATGCGTTTTTTTAGGAGAATCCGTTGTGGTAGGTTGCTTAAATTGACGATCTCTTGATCCAAGTGCCCCAATGCTTGCTCAATTGGCGATTTCTTAATAGTTTGGATTATATAATTTTTAAAGTACTATGAAATCATTGGACAGTTATTGATACATCCATGTTCTCTTATGATCGATTTACAGGAATTTAGCGAATAAAAGGGGGTGATAATCAATTGGGGCTTATTTAGGCCTTTGATCGTTGTGAGATTTAAATGTTTGAATTTTTAGTTGTTAAGATTTTGAGATAGTTCTTGTATGATTACTGATCTTACTCACATTTATCTGTTTAATGGACAATTCTGAGAATAAGTTTTAGGAGTTTTTTTATTAATAGTTGATAAAAATTTTCTTTTAACCCTTTTTCTTATCAGAATTGTAGTTTCTAAACGGATATCACAGTTTGATAATTTCAAAACTTACACATTCAGCATAACTTTCCCGAAGAAAATTATCCTGTTTTCCAGTTCAGAATTATTACTGAGCTCGCCTATCAATTTAATAGCTTTTTTTTTCTTTTTCTTTTTCTTTTTTCTCGAGATGTGTTGATTAGAGTTGATGTGCAGAGTTTTCCAGTACTCCGTCGAGGAGGTTGACTTGAAAGGCGAGAATTGTGTAGATGCAGAGTGGCTGGCTTATTTGGGATCATTCCGATACTTGCGCACTCTAAAACTAGCACATTGTAGGAGCATCAACAATTCGTCTATTTGGCCTATTTCTGGTATGTTCTTATTTTCTTGCATAAATAAAGTGATGTGATTTTGTCATATAATTGATTAGTTAAGTGTAGCAATAATAAATTCGTGTTTAATTAGAAAAGACAAAAATGGAATTTCAACTTATTTTACAAAATCTATGTGGCACCAAATATCTCAATCACTTCTTTATCACCCTTGTTGTTGCGGAGGGAACTTAAATCTAGTCACTGTTCTTAGGAATGAGCACTTTAAAAGAGTTAGACTTGTCGAGGTGTTCGAAAATTACGGATGCTGCGATCAGAAATGTGATTTCGATCGAGTCTTTAGAAAAGCTGTATCTCGCAGAGACTGGATTGACTGCCAATGGAGTGATGCGCCTATCTTCTCTTAAAAATCTGTGCTTGTTGGACCTGGGAGGTATTCCCGTCACTGATAAGGCACTATCTTCATTACAGGTACGCCCTTTGGCTTCTCTAAACTTTTTCCTTTTAAATGCATGTGTTTTGATAGCTAGTCATAACCCTATGTTCTATTTCATGTTTCCGACATTCCATGTCATTATCTGTTGCTATATGCTATGAAGTTTATCTACTGGTCATGTTTACTCGCAGTTACATCTATTAGATAAATGCTACACTCGGAATCTGCTTACATGAAGTTTTCTTTCGTTGCAAGTTGTAATTTCTCGTTGATTATTTGCTGTAGGTTTTGACAAGAATCAAGTACTTGGATGTATGGGGTAGTTCCGTCACTAATGCTGGCGCTGCAGCCCTTACGGCGTTTCCTAGATTGAATTTTCTTAATCTCGCTTGGACTAATGTCACTGCTTTGCCATATCTTCCTTCGTTAAGAGTCTTGAACATGAGTAATTGCACCATCCATTCTATATTTGATGGGGATCATAGAACTAGTATTCCTTTGATGAAATTCCTTGTTTCTGGATCTACTTTTACCGATATTGAATCATTCTCCTACATTGATGCAAGTTCTTTGAAATTCCTGGACATGTCTGGATGTTCCGTTAGCAACTTCATCTTCTTGGAAAAGCTGAAAAGATTGGAGCACTTGGATCTCCGCTCCACTAAAATAGTTGATAACACAATTGAACTCGTTGCAAATATTGGAGTGTCTTTGCGAGATTTAAATCTTAGCCACACAAAGCTTACATCTCATGGAGTGAGTGCATTGGCTGGAGCTGTTATGAATATAGAGTCTCTCTCTTTAGGACACACAGGAATTGATGATTCTGCTCTCTCATATATTGGCATGATGCCTTCTTTAAGGACAGTTGATTTAAGCCACACCCATATTAAAGGTGACAATCTTACTTGCAAGCTGGTTTTACTTGTTTATTTACATTAATATATCCATGCAAAACTATCTATTTGACTTTTCATATTTCTATTTGAAAAGGTACTTCCGTACATATATACCCATCCTATAAAACATTAACTTCTTTAAGAAACTGCTAATGCAAAACCGATTTTCCCCCAAAGTTATTTCTGTAAGAAGTTGCAATTTAGAGGCCGTATCTGACAATTCAGATAACAAGGTGTAGATGTAAATAGATGATTTTGCAGACTATGTAAACTAAAAGGGCCCTTATATTGACAACTATGTTTAAAGTGTTTACTATTCTGTCCGTATGCCAGGTTTTATTTACTGGGGTAGAGACAATACGGAGAGAGCATTGTCACTCTGTGCTCTTCAGAATCTCAAACATTTGGAGAACTTAAATTTGGACAACACGCAGTTGAGAGATGAAGTTGTTCAGCCCTTGTCTTCCTTAAAAGAGTTGAACACTTTGTATCTGAAAAGTGATTACCTGTCTGATATCACGCTGCATGCCTTGTCTTCTCTCTCGAACTTAAAAGTTTTAGGGTTTCAGGGGACTGTATTGTCCAACTCTGGACTTCTCCTCTACGTTCCCCCACCCACACTTGAAGTATTGGATTTGAGACTATGTTGGCTTTTAACTGAGGACGCGATCTTAGCATTCTGTCGAGATCACCCTCAAATTGAGGTGAAACACGAGTTTGTTGAGAAGGTCAATGCAGAACGAGATGGATCGGTTGCTTCCTCCCATCTTAACAAAATGACTCGAATTCGACCAAAAGGGGTCAAGTTTCCGCAAGTTGCGAGAGGAAACACAACTGCCAATTTTGTAGGTTAGTTTATATATAACTCTAATCGATTCTTTCTTTTTTTATCCCTGGGTATGCTCAATGTTGATTGATGATTTTTTTTTTTTTTTTTTGTGCTTTTTTGTGAAAGCAGATGAAAGGATTAAATATAGCGCGGAGGAATTGTTGGAGTTGAAGCATTCGCCGGTCTCAGGCTCTTCGCCGGATGTTACACACATTCCACCGGAGTTGCGGAGCACCGAATTGTGTATGCATATTCATCTTGAGTAGTTCCAGTCCCTTTGCAATTTAGAGTAATGATGTTCCACACGTCCACTTACGAAACCATTTATGCGCCATCTTACTCATTGAGCCTGTTATTAGTATTCACACAATAAAGTTTTGAAATATAATGTTTCTTCGGAGAGATTTGAATGTAGCATTTTGAAGATGTAATTAGTTACAGTTAAAGAACAGTTAGATAATTTCTTATTTAGCCAGATCCACCTGTTTGTGGAACTAAAATCTAGCTAAATGAGTGTTGCAACGGTATTAGTTAGTTTTGTAGGCTTTTCCAGGAGGAACAAAATGATTTTCAAATAAACTGGAAAAGGAAATTTAAATCCTCGAATTTCGACTTGAGATATTTTGTGGATATTGTTATCTCACTACATTGGTTGGTTTATCAGACTAATTAAGTTGGTTCTTATCTTTTTTTCATCTCACTACAATCAGAAGGATTTAAAAAAGTGATATTGGATGCAGGGTGAAAAGCAGCATCAGGACACAAGAAAAATTGAAAATTCAGTCGGACGTGTGGACGTGTTCTATAGAACAATCATGATATAACTCTTTTGACAGCACTCTGCTACCTGACTCTAAGAGTATTGCATACTCTGTAAGATGTTTTTTCTTCCTCTTTTTGCACTCTTATTGGCCAAATCTCTCTTACTTTGTATCCTTTTAATTCTTTACCAATGGAAGATTTGAAAAAATATATACATTTAACTTAAGTTATCACATTTATCTCTTCAAAAAAAAATTGTCTTTAAATATATCTTTTTGAGAGTGAGGTTGTTTGAGTGCCAACCATAAATTTATAAAATAGAATTTTTTGTATTGATAAATTATAAAATAAAATAACGGTAATCAAACAGCATCATAAAGCCCAACGAATGTTTTGAAGGGATAAAAATTTGATTACTTAAGTTTTGTAAAAATTTATGCGCTATCTGATATTTTAATAAAAATCTATAAAAATTAATCCTAAGATTTATTTCAAATTAATCTTATTATTGTGCCTGTGGGATGATAAAAAAAATATTACTATTCTCGTATGGAATAACTGTTGCTTTTTCCGATCAGACAGAACATGCTTGCAATAAGCAAAGAGAGAAAAGAAAAGAAACATTCCAGGGCAGGCAGTGCGTCAATTCTGACAGAGAAAATTTGAAAGGGAAAACTTGAAAATGCAGTCTATTACTGCACAAGGCGGTCTAATTTGGAGCGATTAATGACAAAATTCAAGAAAAGCACAGTAATTATTAAACTACTAATAACATCAAAACACTCGACGTTAATCGATCATGATTATGTCGTCGAGATCTAACTGCCAAACTTGTGCTCCGTTGATCCTTCGTTCCCACAAATCTAACCGATAGCGGCGGTGGTGCTACGGCAAGCTGCACAAAAAGAGAAAAGAAAATCATAATTCAACGGTGAAGGAGAAGGACTTGTTTTTAGAGGTGAATTTTCTGACAGATAATCTGATTGTACCGTCCAATCTGGATGGGCAGTACAATCAGAATCTTGCTTTAACAATCTTGAGCAGAAACCACTTCTCTTCATTGTTCACCTGCTGCAGTCAAAGTTTGGGGAGACGGTGACGTTCTGCAGCACCACACCGCACAACCGCATGAGGGTGGTGGCACGCCCGAAGTCGACTCCGGGGAAGTGGGGGCCTGCATCCTCGAGGCAACGGCATATGGCGATACGCTCTTGCCGGGCGGGCGCCGCCTGGTTCAGCGCCACCACCTCGGTGCAGCACGGCCCAAATGGCACCGCCGCCCCGTCAGCGAGGTACGGCATGCAAGGTATGATCATCTGCACTACCTCGCCGCACGGCGGGGCTTCCGCGCGAGCCCAGAGCGACAAAGACGATAATGCTATGAAGCCAACAAAGAGGGAGATTATGAGCCGGGCCATGAGATAAAAAGAAAAGAGTTAAAATCAAAAGGGAATGTGGGATGAAGCAGTTGAGGGTTTATGGTGTAATTTATAATGTAATAATAAGAGAAAAAGGAAAATAATAATGGTGGATAATCGATTCAATTAGGACAAGCATGTTTTCTCCGTGGGTGAGGCGTTAAACCTACGAGGACGCGTGAAGAGCTTTTCCTAACCTACTAATACTTAAAAATACAGAGATTGCACAAAACGCCAAAAAGGAGTTGCATAAACCAAAAAGGAGCCCTTACTTAGTTAGTTGTGTACATAAACAAATAGCAAAAGAATTCTTCTTTTTTCTTGCAAAATGGAAACCACAGACATCTGCAGAACCCAAAAATAAAAGAACAGTTGAACAAAAAGCTAGTTAGTTTCTGCTAAATGAGATTCAAAACATGTGACTAACACAAAAAGCAACATCTGATTACCTACCTTCGTTCAACTTATTGGAGATAACAAGTACAGATGTAGACCCTTTCAAAATACAAAAAACTCTACTACTCTTAGCATTATAAATAGCTGTTCATGTAAAGTCCCAGAGCCTTTATTTATAGCCACACTAAGTTTACCCCCACAAAGAACAATTTTGTTATGTAAGATGACTTTCCGGTACCAAGAAGGAACTATATAACAAGTGCTTTGTGAAAGCAATTTGGCACCTTATCTGCAAAAAGAACAATAAAACAATATAAAAACGTATAAAATTTATCCGAGCTATGAACCTTTTTTATTTGGCTACCCGATATTCCAAAATTTTAATTTTACTATCCAATCTTTCAATTTGTTTGATTTGAGTCGGTCGATAACTAATTTATCTTTACAGATTTTGTTATTATACATCATGCAATTTTTGCAATTATAAATTTATTAATATAAATAATTAGCTTAAATTTTATAAACAAAGTATCAAACAAGTTAAAAGATTGGATAGTAAAATTAAAATTTTAAAAAGTTGGATAGCTAATTTAAAATAGTCGATGATAGCTCAGATAAGTTCTTAATGTTTTTACCTGACAACAAAAATAAGAAAAGAAAAGTTACCAAATATCGACCTGATGAGCTTCTTCTACTTGTATGTAACACAGTGACATATATGTGTTGACCATGCAAAGTTCTACTCTCTCATTTCAGATCACATTCCAGAACACTAATCGATCTTTTGAACTCATTTTATACCAAATAAGCAATACAAACAAACATAAACCAGCATTTGCAAATATGTAGATAGGCATACAGGCACTTTAATCTGAGAGGCTTGTTTGTTTCATCAAGGAACATAAATGTGGCTCAAGAACAAAGTAAAATGAAGCGAAACAGAATCATAAACAAAAACTTAGTAATGGAAAAGGCACCTTTCACATTACCTATAAGTAACAGCATGCTGAACATGGTCATACTTATGCAAATTAATGTGATCTATGGTGTTTCTACTACCTGAGCACCAGATCTATCAAACTACTCTTTATCTTGCATAAAGTTTTTCATTTGATCAGTATACCAACAAGGAGCTCCTCGATCTAAACTACTGCTTTCTAAGATCGAAGCACACTCGAAGCATGAAAAGTAAAGTCTCGGCCTCTCAGGTTACCCATGGCCACAATCTAAACTCTTCGCTTACGAAGTAATTTGTAGTAATTCTCTCACATCAACTGTCCAACACCCTCGCGGCTGTCGCACTGGCGTCTAACATCACCTTTCATGCTTTCACCTCTTCCTCACCACGATTTCCCCGTAACAAGTTCGACATGTATTAAGCGTTATCGACAAAGATAAGTGCGAGTTTCTTTATTAGAAGAATTCCACAACACACTTGTCCATATATTTTGTTAAATAATTTACAAGCCATAGGTTTCAGATCTTATGCAGATGAGGTTCTTCTTTGTGAGGGAATTTAGTAAAATACCTAAACAACCATACTCTTTATCAGATCGAATTCGACTCCAACTTATATAACTAAGAAGAAGAACATAAATTTTGCACCATTACCTCACTTCAGATCCTTCAAAAGTACAAGCACACCAAAATTGTAATAAGATCTACTAAGAAAATAACTTTTTTTTCCCCAATATGAACAATCCATATATATTGCTAAATTACATGCAAACATATTGTTCCAATTGAAAGGGATTAACCTAGAAACATCATAAGAACAAGATGCTTAGAACAAAAATCACTACCTCGTTTTCTCTTCCGCTGCGATCTTTGGTAACGCAATTAGAAATCCGAGCATCGCCCACCGCGCTCCCAATCCCCGTACCGCGTCGGCTCGGGGCCCTTCGGGCCCCCAACCTCGCCGGTGAGCTTATTCACGTGGGCGCCATCGTCGTCCTCCTCCCCCTCTTCACCCTCGGTCTCCTTCTCCGCGGCGTTGTTACCCTCTTCATCCTCCTCCTTCGTCGGAGGGGGAGAGGCGACTCCGGAGGACTCGAGGGGTTGGTGATGATCGGAAGAGGAGAGAGGTCGCCTCCACTGGGAGATCGGAGGGGGGAGGGAGGTGCGAATGGGTGATGAGAGCGAGGCGAAGCTTCGATCGGCCATGGCGAGGAAGAAGGGCGAGAGGAGGCGGCGGAGCTTGTTCGCCATTTTTTTGTTTTTTTTTAGGGTTTCTATTTTTCTCCTGCAAAAGGACGACGATTTTAATAAATAAATAAATAAATAAGAGAGTATAAAATCACACTACTTTATTTTATACTTTTTATTTTCGATTTTTTAAAAAAAAAATTATGATACGTACGTGTATAAAAAATGAAAACATATATATATATATATATATATATATATATATATATATATATATAACACAAAAGCACATTAAAATAAAGTTTTCTCTTTATTTTACAAGAGTAAAGCATATAACTTAAAAGCAATAAAATTGGAGAAAACATAAATTTAGCAATAGATTACACTTTTGGTCCTTAAACTCTCAAGATTTATAAATTAGTGTAGTTAAATTTGAAATCTAATTTAGCTGAGCATTTCTACTAAAAAAAACCATGTAGAAAATTTAAATTTCTTTAAATTTTGATATTATTATTCATAGTTCTTACAAATTATAATCGCTTTTTTAATTTAGCACTTATTGATAAATTATATTATACATTGATTCAGAATGTACTTATAAAAATACAAATCGATATAACGTGCTTTACCAATTAAAGTTCAAAGCTAAGAGTTCACTCCAACATCTCAAAAATACCTAAAAAATAACAACACCCTAACTATTTTAAATTTTTTTAGAAAAAAAAGTATATATAATTTGTTTTTTTTGAAAAAAATATGAATATAACTGTAAAATTATCTTTACCTTGTTGGTATATATTTATATTATAATATATAAATAATTTTGATTAGTGTAAATGCACAATCTAAAAAAATCAAATTAATTCACCAGTTTATTGATAATTTATAATAGCAGTATTTTAAAATTTCAAAATTTAAAATAAATTTTTTAAAATTAAAGTATAAATAATTATATATTTGGGCGAGAGCGAGGAGATATTTTTTGGCACGTGCCACGAAAGCATATTTCACCACGCCGGTGTGGCGGGAAACCAAAATAGAAGAGCGCGCGCACACGCGCACAGTCCCCGACCTTCCCCACACGTGCGAAGTTCTCTTCTCAGTTCTCACACATCCATCCCCACACGCGCGCCTCTCCCTTTCTCTCTCCCCCGATCCCTCAACACTTTGCCCTAACCCTTCCAAAACCCTAGCCATGGCGGATTCCTAAGATCTAGGGTTTCCCCTTTCCCCTTTTAGTAACCCTCTTCTCTTCCCCTCCTTAGCTTAAATCCCAAATCCCATCATCTTCTAGGGTTTTCATCTTTCCTCGTCTACGATTCGTCTCCAGTTTCGAGCTCGGATTAGAACCCTAGGATCACGATATGGCGGACGCTTTCGAGGATGAGGCGGAGCCGACGATCACGATCGGAGAGTACATCGAGGAGATCGAAGCCGCGGAGCGGGTTCGAAACCCCTCGTGCTTTTCTTTTTTTCTTCCGAGGGCTAAAAAATTATGATTTTTTGGGTGTTTCATGGTTCATTTTGTCTCTAATTTTGCTGTTGATTTGAAATCCTAGGAGGCCGATTTGGTGCTGGGAGGGGACGAGGGCAATGAGTGCACTTACGCGAGCGGGTACATGAAGAGACAAGCGATCTTCTCGTGCTTGACTTGTGTTCCTGGTGGAAACGCCGGGGTTTGCACGGCTTGTAGCCTAACCTGCCACGATGGCCATGAGGTAGATGAGATTCCCCATTCCTAGCTCCGTTTTGTTGTAAGAGGTTCCCATTCTGACGGGATCCATCTTTAATACACGATTTGTTTGGGAGAAAATGTTCAAAATCACATTTTTATGTGGTTTGTGCAGTTGAGATGGTGAGTTGTGTAGTGGATGATTTTAGTATGCTTTTATTTTGCTCAAAAGCAGGAGAGATCAAAGTGTTTTACTGGCAACCAAAGGTCTGACCTGCGACATCATGCGTACATTCTCGGCAAGGAAAGCATATTTAGGCACTCCTTCATGAAAAAAAGACCATTAGATTTGATGATTGCTCCCATTTACCTTAGCCACTTGATCTGCACCATGAGCTTAAGTTATTATGTGATTTTATTAAGTTAAGAGTCATTTAAAGAAGTTTCTTGTGTTTGTTTAATCATATCTCTGAAACTTGGCAAATTGTTACATGTTCTTAGTTGGTAGGTTAAATCATGGAAATTCTAGAGTAGGCATGTATTTTTATGCCTCATTAGGGCACTTAATTTGTGAAACTTGTAATATGCCACAATTAGTCCGGCATAACTCTGTTGGCTATTTATATGGCTTAATTTTTACAGAGTAGTAGTTTTCTGTCAAATTTGTTACTTTCAGAATAATGTCTCCTCGGCTAATTACAATTTTTGTCAGTTGTGCAAAATTGTTCGTGCTGCTGGCTGCTAAGCATCTGAAGGTTCTCCTGATTAGCCTGTTTATTCTTACCATGTCCTACACAATACCATGCGGAGTATGTTGTCGACGTCAGGCACACTTTTGTTTAGACAAAAGGAATTAGAATAATATATAATGCCTGGGAAGGCCTTTGAAAATTTCTAAATGTTTTTATTAGAAGATCATACAGTTGAGGATTTGTTACTATTAAGTTCTCTTTTGAGATTTTTTTTTTGGTTATTCTTACCATCTCAGAAGTAATGTGTTGTCTGTTTATCCACTTCCTGCATGAGTTTCTAAATATTCTTCACAGAACTGATGCCAACAGCCAACTCATTGATGCGCTTAGTCAGTTGTTGGTGTCATATCCACATTTTCTTGTTTCTCAATATTTTGAATTTCTTTTGCTGGATCTCGGTACGATGCTTTGAATTTCTTTGAATAAATAGTTGCTTAATTGGATGAAATGTATTTGGACGAGCATCAAACCGCATCCATGCACTTGCTTCCTTCTCACCTAGTAATGATTGCTATATAATTATTAAAGTGTTATCCTGAAGAGTTATAGACTACATATGGCACCATATCTTTACTTTGAAAACAATGTGTTGTTGATGATGATGTACTTCCGATTTATGTAATTCTGATCAATTGAGTAGGTCCTGGCAATATGCTATGATGATTGCTTGCCATTTGCCGTGAAGTCTACACTCTACTTTATGAAGATCATAGTGATAACCGTAATTACGGTTGATTGAATATATTATGAGATAGACAACATGTATTTATAGAATAATCATTAGATAGGTTGCAACTTGTGCTAGCGAGTACCTATACTAGACAAATGCAATAATGATCATGTACACAGATATTGAAAAATACAGTGGCAATTCTGTTATAGCATTGAAAATATTCCAAATAGCAGAAAAGGTTAGAAAAAAGGAGGAAAAGGAAGAAAAGAGGATAGCGTGCAAAATTTAGATATTAGAAGTGATAAGACAAGTTTCTTTGATTTGACACAAAATAATCTTGGGATATTTTTTTCTGATCTGATTGAAAATGCATAAGGCGGTGAAATTCAAAGAACAAAAATGGTAAGATGCAACAGCGGCATATAGGTGGAAGACTGGAAGTTAACTTTAGCAGTTCATTTATTAAAAACTGTCAGCTTTATTTTTATCTCTACTTGCTTGATGCTGATATCGTACATATAATTTTTCTAGAGACTTCAGATATATACTTAAAATCATTTATACTCATTTATGGATGTTATTTCTTTTTATGTTCCAAGTGGCTGCCTTGAGTGATCACTAATGTTCAATTCCTCTATTTTAACAAGATCGTTGAGTTGTGGACCAAGAGAAAGTTCCGCTGTGATTGTGGCAATTCAAAGTTTGGGGATTTTGTCTGCAAGCTTTATGCAAATAAAGACCCCGACAACCCAGAGAACTCCTACAACCATAACTTTAAAGGTGCTTACTGCACATGCGGTCGCCCCTATCCCGATCCAGATGTGGAGGAGCAAGTTGAAATGATACAATGCTGCATTTGCGAGGATTGGTTTCATGAAAATCATCTTGGCCTCAATAATATTGATGAGGTAATTTGATATTTACTCCTGTATGTATGACAAAATTACACATTATCCAGTTCATCCTTTTTGTTAGATGTAAGGTCTGTCCTCCATGGAGCTTCTGGCCAGCTCCATGCTGAAAATTAGATCTTTTGCTTTGGAGTTTAGGAGTTTTTTCCAGCTTTCCACCAGAGCAAACATCCTAGACGTTTTACTTTGCCAAACACTTGGGTGTAACTTTTTTAGAGTAGAGAAGTTGTTCTAAAAGCTAGGCTAACTGTCCAAGTATCAGCCTAAGTGGGTTGGATTTGCTTAGCTTAGCGATATCGACACCCAGTTGACAGGCCTTTTAGGTAAACCATGCGAATGAGAGTACCATTGGAGTAATGGGGATATGGAACTCTACCTCTCTTTCATATTACACAAATAACTCCTCATGTCAAAATTGACATTAATGAAAATGGAAACTGCAGAGCTTCCAACTGCTGATGACTCCTAACACTTCTCATCTTCTTATATGCTTAGGAAATTGTCACCTGTTTCCTATTCCATATTATCAGATATGCTAAAAGGCTACCATATTTTGTGGCCTTGATTACAGTTCTCAACTCTTCAATACCTCTTTGTGGGAGTCCACTCTAAGGTGGCCTACAAGATTTCTTGGCGGTCATTACATTGCATAGTGCATATAGGTTTTGCATGCACATGCATATGGATGTTGTATCTTTAATCTTTGCATCAATTTGAGTTTGCCAACTATTATATGTATAGTGAATACATGACCATGAAAAGATATCAAGAAAAGGAGGAAATAATAGCTGCATCTTGTGTTTCTTTTTCCCCTTTATATCTTTATACATTTCTTTATTTATTTTATCCCGGTGGGTTGGAGGGTTGGTGACTCAATTAACTGCTAATGTGCTCTGACTTCATAAAGCATGAGTATAGGCAAACCGCATCTAAGAACATTGTGAAATCCAAAGGTCCTATATTCACTTATGAGCTCCCATAATGACATTGATTATACGGACAGAAGAATAATATTTCCTTTTCCACTTTCTCATTCATATGGGTTTTGTATGATATTTAAATGTTAATTCTAAATTAGACGCTGTTTTGCATAACTTGATGGTAAGTTGGTTATTACTTGCCATTTGTATGACTTCTGTTAGTATCATCTTAACAACTTGCTTATGTCACAGATCCCAAGAGATGATGAAGGGGAAACACTTTATGAAGATTTCATCTGCCAAAAGTGTGCAGTTACTTTTTCCTTCTTAAAACTTTATCCTCCTTCAATTTGGGCTTCTCCGAAGCAGAAAAATGCACTCCACGTAAGCAGTGGTGACCCAAATGTGCTGGAACATGGATCTTCATCTTGTTCTAATCCAGAAAATGTCGACAATGGTGTTGTAATCCCAAAAATTTCAGAGAGTGGCTTAAATACTGATTCTATATGTGAGAATGTTTCTACTGAGGACTCTATTTGTAGTAAAATTACAGATAATAATGCAGCCTCGATGGAGCCCAAAACAGGTGATCATAATGTAGAGCTAGATTTGAAATGCAGTCTTGAAGTTGATATTAATGCAACAACACTTGAGTTGGATAGAGAAGGGCCCCTGTTTCTTTCTAGAAAATGGAGAGATGTTCTTTGCAAATGCCGGGCTTGCACTAACTTCTATAGTCAGAAAGGTATTGAGTATCTCGTTGACCAGGAAGACTCAATTGAGGAATATGAGAAAATGGCAAAGCAGAAAAGGGAGAAAACGTTGGAGCAGCAGAAAGGAGATGAATTAAATTTTCTCAACAATCTCAACCATATTCAAAAGATAGAGATCTTGGGTGCCTTAGCTGACATGGAAGACGAGTTCCGGTCCTTTTTGGTATAGCCCTCTTTTGCTTGTAAATTCGTCCCTATAAACAAACTTCCTGCTGGTTGCTACTCTATTTGTCGTAAACATGTTTTAGTAGTCCTAGTAGCATCTGCTTTTAATGTTCTAAATTGTTGTCTGCTTTACCAGCATATATGGATGAAACTAGCATCATCCTTCTGAATCTCACAAAAAGCACATCTCATTGTTATATGGCAATTACATATCTGCGCTTTGTTGAGTTTTTTTAACAATCTTAATATTTATTTATTTATTTTTTTCCTTTGCAGCAATCATATGATTCATCAAAACCAGTCACATCTGAAGATATTCGAGGCATTTTTGAGAATCTTGCAAAGAAGAAAAAACAAAGGTTCTCATAAGTTTTCTTCTATCCCTCATGTTTCAAGAGTATTTGCTGCATCTGCTGTTAAGTGGACTGTTGGGTGTAAGTTCGCTAATCAGCTGGTTGTAAAGTTGGTTCGAGATACATGTCGTGGCATCAAACATGCTCCTCTAGTCTTTGTTTTGAGACTCCTTTTCATATTGTCAAAGTTTCTCTATTGCAGTTTCTCTGTTTCAAGTATAATGAATATTTAGTTATGTTTAAAATTAGATCTGCAGATACATATCTAACTTAGTTACATTCTCCGCACCTTATGATAGGTGTCAATGGTATGGAAGTTGATCATATTTCCTACTTTTGAATATTTAATTTGCATATCTAAGCTAGAAGTTTTCTGGACAATTCCTTAATGCTTGAATGCTGTAATAATCGCCTCTTTGATTGAGTCGAGAATGTATATTATATATACTGTATCAAAGATCCAAGGGTAAATTTATGCTGTGGATTTTGATATACAAATAGCTAGAAAATCTTAATGTATTTACAAATAAAAATTTCCTTTAATTTTGTGATGTTATATTTGATTTGCATATGCTTAATTCCAAAATTGCTTAGCATAAGTTTTTTTTATCTTCATCGGACTGTGATCAATGTTTAGTGTGCTTGCAAAGGCAACCTACCAACTGAGTTCTTAGGACATGGTATTAGTAGCAGATCAAGTCTATGGCCATTTCATTGATCACATTGCTTCCTTTGGAATTTTTTGAGTGAGAATGAATCATCCCCTAGTCTTTATCAGGGAAGCTTCCTTTTCACTGCATGATAAATCTAGGAGTAAACTTTGGACCCAAACCATATTTTCTGGAATATCGGCTGTCGGGTCATCTTTGGTGCCTATGCGAGATCTCCTACAAATTTTTAATACAAGATTGGAAAGTAATTAATTACGAAGGAAACAGCTAGTTGATTCCTTTCAGATAGCAAATGCTTTTTAGTTGCTTGCCTGCTGAAATCACTTCTTTATTGAGAAAGGATTAAGGAAGCACGTCACCCCCGCCCCCCCATCCGGGGTTTTTTTTTTTTTTTTCTGTGACATGAAATCTAACCTACTCTGAGGTGGTCTAATTATCCAGTCGCAAACTTTTGTTTTTTCTTTCACATACAACTCACGACTGTCAGGTACCAAATTTAGGGATATGTTGTTTTTTAACTTTATATAATTGTATTAGGGATATGCTGTTTTTGAACTTCATATAATTGTATTAGTCGTGAAATTTAGTTTTAGGATATGATCTACCCACCTTGACCTCTTGTCCTTCGTGTGGAATTTGAATAGATCTGTCTCTGATTTATTTATTTTTTTTAGCAGCACAAATTTTTGCCTTCTTACGATGAGTTGGTAATCGTACTCTTTACACGGGCCATGCTATTTTTCTTCGCCTATTGCGATGTCGACATGTTAGCTGCCAATTTTGTCTGTGTGTTTAGGGACTAAGCACAACAAATTGGACCGGGTGGACCTGTGATGGATGTACTTCTTAGCACAGCACTTGTCCTAATGCTCTGGTATGTGTATTTTTTTTAGCTGGTGATTTAATATAGAACTCAAGTTTTGGACTTAACCTTGACTCTCTGTTCTCAATAGTGTCATTTTGTGCTTGTGATCATTCATCATGCCCCCCAAAATATTTGATAATAAAATGCATAAATACAATTCTGTTGATTTTATTTGTGTCATGCTAATCGTTAGCCTCTCGTGATAAGTGTCTTATACCATTTGTTTTATTGTACATTAGGCTTAATTTTGTGTTATTCACAGGCCTCTCTTTCTTTTTCCTGCTGTATGCTTTCACACTTTCTAGTTAGGCTCTTGTCATTTGACATGTATAATTTGCGCAGTGGCATATTTGAATAGTGGGTTTCTTGAATTTCCTTAGATAGAATTTGGTGTGCTTTGTGTCCTGTTAGTTTCAATATTACATTGGGTAGTCACAATGAAACAAATCATATCTCCCATTCAGTTTAAAACATCAAGTTGCCATGAAATTATCAAGCTTCCAGATTCCACCCAATAGATCTAGCAGGGGACATGTATCAAAATGATGATAGTATCAACTCAGTAGCATCATTTTATCTCTTCTAAATTATTTTACATTATGAATTTTGTACTTTTAGCACGTGTAAGTAACTGTAGGTGATCTGATACTTATTTCGCCATGCCCGTGCTCTTGCGTAATGCTCATGTCATGTTTTCGTCACTTAAAATAGGAGGACTTGCGCGATCAATCAGCCTCCTTAATCTCCGGATTGGTGCTTAAAAATGCGTCGTAATCACCTCTTTGCATTTTCCAACAATTGCATTATAGGTGTCCAATCTTGAGTGCTCTACGTTAACTGATTATTGATTAATTACTATCCTTGGTTGGTCCCCATTTCATTCATCATTTTCGATCTCCGTATACAGATAGAAAAAGGGTAAAGCAAGGTGATTGGCTTTTTCTTTTTTCTTGAGTCGGTTTCTCCTTGCACTTTTAGCAGCAGAGCATTTGACAGAGGCGAATGATCTAAAATTTCTAGCATGTTAGTATGAAGATGAAATGAGGTTCTGGGTCTAAATTGGTATACATTTTGTGAACATTAAGGGTAGATCTGCTTTAGCTTCGACATTTACTCTCAACAATAAAACTGACATTTTTTTTGATACATTAGGCAAGCAAAACACTGTATTAACCTGCAGTAAAACAAATCAGAATTTTAAAAAATTGACTGTCTCTGTCTCTGACGGTGGAAAAAAATGATTAGATAATTAAGGTCTCTGTTACAAAAAAAAAAAAAAAAAAAAAGAGTTGGAAAGGGACATGAGAAAAGGGTTTGCACATGGTGTGCTTAAATTGCTTAATCAATTGATCTTATATAGTTAGTGAGAGCAGGTGAGGGGCTTTTTTAATAGTAAAACTGTATACATAGTTACATACTACCACTGATGGCTCCTTCGTGCCAGCTAAGTCCAAAACATCATGCATCTCTATTGTGGTGTACCCTCCTTGTCATGTCCACATTTAAATCTACTGTTTCTTGTCTCATATGTATATATATATATATAATTCATTTTTGTGTTAACAATATCACCAAATTATGTGTGTTTGATGAGTTCGTGGAGTATAAGCATCCAATCCATATATAGCTAGCAAGAGACAAAATTAGCTAAAATACTTTCCAAAATATAAAACTTTTGGTGTTTTTTTTTTTTTTTTTTCTCACATGACTAATACTATCTGCATATCTAAAATTAGATGTACGATATATATTTTATTCATTTCATCGTAATGAGAAGTGATTAGTAAAATTATTTCATTTGTATTATTATATGGATTTCCACTATCCTAACTTCTTTAGAATCAGATTAATTATCTCACAGATGTTTTCCAAGTTCACTGGTGCTTCTGCAAAAGCATGCTATGAAATGCTTTTTATCAAAAAAGCCATTTTACAAAAACGTTCCAATACACCCCAACACGTAGGACCACACAACCAAGCAAAGCCTTGATAATGCTGACATGAAAATTAATTATACGTATAGGAGTTGGCACTTAGCGCGTTCACGTGTAGCTAGATCTAGCATGGCTCGGTGTCCGTGAGATGTGGTTCATGTGACACGAACCATTTTTAGTGTGGCCCAAATATATATATATATATATATATATATATATATATATATATATATATATATATATATATATATGAATGAGTAGAGTTTATATGCTTTTAAACATATAAATATATTGGTGTTTATAATTTTTTTACTATTGAATTTGTATTGAAATTTATATTTTATATTTTTTCTTTCTCTTTTTTTTAGTTGATTTTGTAAAAACACAAATCCCAATATAAATTCAATGGTAAAAAATTTACAAGCATGAATATATTTATACTTTTAAATATATATATATATATATATATATATATATATATATATATATATATATATATATATATATTTGTATAGTATAATTACTATGTTATTGTTAGCATCAAATATTTGATGCTATCAAAATTTTGACAGTTAGATTTATTTTTTTGATCATCATTTTTATTTTTTAAATCATACTATTTTATCAATTACCTATTAAATTTTAGAAGACGGTTATTATTCTAATCGTGCATCTCTTAATTTAAAGACTAATAAGATATAGTATTATTAGTAAACTAATTAATATATATTTATTATATATAAAATATTAATTTTATTAAAATATTATTATATTTTTTATATAAATAAAAATTAATAAAATTTTTATGATAGTTCATATATTTTAAGTGAAAAAAATATCATACCATACATAATTTATTTATATTATTCAAATATATATATATATATATATATATATATATATATATATATATATATATATATATATATATATATATATATATAACTTTTTAATAGTACTTGCTATAAATTCAGGTCAAATCAGTATTTATGGTGTGCCCGCGTCGATAAAGAGTCCGACACGAATACGCGAGACTTATATAAGTGTTCATAATATATAAAATTTTATTGTTTACTAGATATTAATTAAATAGATGGTTTCTATACTTAAAAGATTTCGGTTTAAACATTATATATAAAATAGTCAATCAGGCAAAATAATCTAAAATAATATTACACAACATTTCATAGATATTTTTTTTCCTAAGATTTAAAAATTATATATATAGAAGATCATATATTATATTTAAAATTTCAAAACTTAACTATGTAGGTTTTTTCAAAAAGCAATGCTAGGTGTACACCCCAAATGGGATGTACATCCTATACCCACCCCATTCTGAAATGAGTATTTATCTACTCGTCACATCGATGTGATGAGTAAAATTTATTCCACTCCAGAATGAGGTGGGTGTAAGATGTACACCCTATTTGAGGTGTACATCTAGCATTTTCCTTTTCCAAATGCAGCTCATGAAGTGTCTAATTTGTTTTTTACCTATTTTTTCTATTAATTTACAAACTTATAGCCGTTTAACTTATTTGCTGTAACATCTATATACCTGTCATTAGTTAACAATACGACAATAATATGAAATGTGATTTGTGGGTGATGATGGTGAGGTTAACATGCATGCATGTGGGTCTCTACGTGTGTGGGACTCACACTCGTAGCTTTTTCAACGAGCTTTAAAATAAAAGCACTTTTTAAAAAAATCCGTAGCTTCAAATTAAAGCTGACGAAAAGCTAAGGATCAACTACTTTCTTAACCTTCAAGATTTGAAGATTCTCTACAGAAAAAGTTGAAGTGGGAAAGTTAATTTACTGGAAAAGGAGAAAAAATGAACATGCCATGCATTTTCCTTTTGGTTACACATGCACTGTGAGAGCAATTAATCTATTTGTGGAAGCATCAACACAATTTTATCCATTTGTATTTTTCTAATAGATTTTTACTACAGTAAAAAAGCCAACAATTTGTGACCTGAGTTTATATTTAGCTTTTACTGAGTTTTATTTATTTCTTTGTGCCAGGCACTTAATTGGGTGGTGCTATTAATAACATGTTCTATTTTGTTGGATTTCTTAAATCCGATCGAATCTATATACTCAAAATGTTACTTGAAAAGGTACACAAAAAAAAGCTCCCTCTATAATACAACAAATGAGGAATGAATTGTAGATATGATCTTATGTCGCCATATATATATATATATATATATATATATATATATATATATATATATATATATATATATATATATATATAGTTTACTGTTAGGTGTAAAATTTATTATCAAAGACTATTTTATTTTATTTTATTTGCTAATCTTTTTTATTATTTTTAATATGAGCTATAAAATTTACACCTATATACCATGTGCATATTTAATGTTCTAATAATTTTACATCAGATGGAAAGAAAATTATAATTTATATAAGGATACAAAGATCCTAATAATAATAACTAAATAAATATTTTTGATTTGGAATTTGGATCCAACGGATTATTAATGCTAATAGGTTGAATTGTTACATTAGAATATTAGAGCCTAATGGATGTTGAATCGTTATATTAGATATCAGAGCTCAGCATCATGTATGAGGGTTGTACACACGGGAGCCACATTTAAAATTTTACATCAACTAATAATTTTGATCTATATTGGATGGAAATGTTACAATATATATATATATATATATATATATATATATATATATATATATATATATATATATATATATATATATGCAGTAATTTTCTAATTTGCTAGAAAGTTCTGAAAGAAGGGTCGCTTTCAAATTGGAAGAATATGGCATCCATCAAGGCGTTTTTCCAACCATAAACAGTAACCTATAATTGCAGACAACGGTCATCTGGCCCCCAAACAAAATAAGTGGGAGCAAAGAGATAAGCACATAATCGATCATAATAAAACGCCAAATGAATCAAAATGTTTCCATTCTTTTATATTCTGAGATTTTCTAATTTCATATATATATATATATAGTTGATTGATTGAGGCAATTATGAAGTTCATGCAATTCATGATCACTTTAACCATTTGAAGATTATTGGATATATAATTGTACATAAAAAAAAAAAGGGGATTCTAAAATGTAATTGAGCAAATGTTCAAATGGACCTAGTATTTTTTATTCATTGTGTGATCTATAGATTCAAAAGTTTATACAGTTGTTGTTAGTACCAAACAGCAAGTTCCCGATCCTCCCTCCAACCCTACAACAGTATCTTAACTACTCAGCTGGTCACTCCCGTATTATTACCCGGAGAGAGAGATAAATTTATATTTTAGAAAAATATAGTAAATTATTCATTTTGTTTATTTTTAAAATTTTTAAATAAATAAATAAAAATATAAAATAATTAAATTTTAAATTTAGTTTGATCTCGAATGCCAATTATGAAATTCTTCTTTAAGCACTGTACTAAAATAAATTTGGGTCCACTATAAATCATTAAATTTTTAGCCAACTACATTAAGAGAGTGAGAGAGAGAGAGTAATTAGCTCGGTGCTATACATATATTAATAAGAGAAATCATATCAAAGCTCTCTTTGGGTGACCACCTACTCAACCAAAAGAAAGTAGGATTCTCCCAAATTCCCTTATTAGAGCCAAGTTAGAATAGAGAGAGAGAGAGAGAGAGAGAGAGAGAGGCATGGGCAATTGCATGGGGTCATATGCAACAAGGAAAGAAGAGAGAGAAGAGGTGAAGATCATGGAAGAAGGGGCAGAAGCAAACACTAATATGGGTGGTGGTGAGAAGGAGAGTGGGTTCAAAGTAAAGATCTTGCTGACAAAAAGGGAGCTTGAGTGGTTGGTGCAGCAGATGAAGAATGGGGAGAGGAGGGTGGAGGATGTTTTGGTGGAGATGAGTCAGGAGAGGGAGAGGGATCAGAAGGGTAGCAATCACTACAAAGCTCATGAAGGGTGGAAACCCAGTTTAGATAGCATAATGGAGTGCCCAGAGATCCAAAGCTTTTATTGATATTGAGCTTATAAGATTTGTACTTGGTTCCTTCTTCTTTTTTTTTTTCTTTTTTTTTTTTTTTTTTTTTTTTGAGTACTTTTGAGGTACATCTATATGTAGCTTTTTTTTTGCTTAGATGTATGAATGATGTTATAATTAGCTTGCAAATTTTGAGCACCAATATTTGTTAGTTTTCTATTTTCTACTTAATTCTCTCTTCCTATGTTTAATTACCAGTTAAGTGGTTTATCGTGTCATCATTAATCTCTTGTTCTATGAGTTCAATTATAAAACTTTATTATAAGTTTTTTTCTTAATTAGAAAATTGTATATATTGGTTGTAATTCCTATATTATGAGGCTAATTACATTTTATTTGGCCTTCAAATTTGAATTTTGCGTCACCAGGTATATATGTACCCATATCCTAGTGATAAGGCATCTAGAGGTGAGTTTGGAGGGGATTTTATTTGTAGTCTCAGATGCTGGGACTTTGGGATAATTTTATTTTTTTTTTTTTTTTTTTTAAAAACACATTGCTTCACTAATTAGTAAATCAACATGCATGATTTAACCGCAACACATTAAAAAGTTTAATCGAGAATTTTAATATAGCAAATTCAATTTTACTGAGCAAAGTACAAAACAATAATTTGAGGATATTCAATTTAATTAATTTACCAAATTATTTTTCGATTGTTAGAAGCAAGGGTACGGAGTCCCTTAATTAACCATGTATATATATATATATATATATATATATATATATATATATATATAATCACCTACCTCACTTTAGCAATATTAAGGCACACACCTACCATTTCCCTTCGCAATGATGGATTGGAAAATATTGAAAGAGAAGTGCTTAGCAAGTTAAAATGTCTATATCAAAAGTATATATATATATATATATATATATATATATATATATATATATATATATAATAAAGGAAACTTCAATTTATCCAAGAAAACACACTCAAAAGAAAATGAGATTAGCTAAGTGGCGCAAAATTTCTAAATATAATTCTTAAGAAATGCAACTTAAAAGGACACCACAAACAAACCCAAAATTGAAAGATTTTTGAAATTCAAAACTCAAAATACTATTTAGTCTGCTACCACCTGCTGAAACATCGCTTACGAGAATACATTGGAAACTCATAAAGCATACATATTGAAAAAAACTCTGCAACTGCCTATGATCAAGAAAGGGCATATGATCAACTGTACTAGTACTTAGTGCAAATAGCAAAAAATTTAGTGGTTGATATATACTCGAGGTTCCGAATTCGGATTCTAGTTGCTTCATACTTACAATTAAGTTTATTTCAAAATAAACAAAACGAATAGTATACTATTTTTTTCTCTCAAAAAATAATAAAGGGTCACTGAGGTATGTGATTTAATTGATGTAATAAGCAATCTAAATACATACTATATATAAATCTCACAAGAAAAATTAACCATGGATATTACTTCCATTTCTTGCAATACTTTTCCCATATATATATATATATATATATATATATATATATATATATATATATATTATATATATATAACCAATATATATAAATATACATAGGAGGAAAGTCCTAATTAAACTTCCTAGACTTTGCTCAACTTAGAGTTTACCATCTAACTTTAATACGTTTTAAATTATTTCTAGCACCAGAATAATGATTCTTTTGCAATTAATTAATATACCATGCAACTCCCGTTTTAGTAAATTTGGCCAAACTTTTGTTTATCACATGATAACACATTAGTCATATTTTAAGTGAAATGACTGATTTGTCCTTTCATGTGTTTTGCATAAAGGAGATTATATTGGAATTATTGAATAAATGATAAATCTTAATATTTTAAGCTTAAATGATAATAAGAAGTAAATAAAGCAAAGAGAAGTTATATTATGTTTCTTTCTTTTACTCTCTTTTGAAATGGATGCATGACCTATGCAAGATGTTATATATTTTGTTATTTGCTTTTGTTTTGAGCCTTTGGTACATACTTTAGATGTTGTAATGTTGTTGACTAGAATATTATAGTTTCTAGTCATATTCTTGGAGCTTAAAAGGCATATATATGTAGCAGAATGTTCATCTAGCACCAACTTCAACTGTATATCTTAAATTTGAAGTACCAAAATTAAGAGAGAGGGGCTCAAATTTCATGGGCAATTAATATATGTGGCCCCATTGACAAACTTTTGACACAACATTTCTCAAGAGGTAGTTGAGGGACTATCAATTCTTTCAAAGTATTGGAGTTGCATACTTGTTGAGAAGAATCCTTTCCAAAATCAAAAAATTGCTACTTGAAATTTCAGTTTCTCTAAAAAAAATAAAAAAAAGTATAGAATTTTTTGATTGAAGGATCAAAAAAGGGCTACACGTTAAAGCCTTTGGCCCTGTGGTAAGATGGTAGTGTCGTGTTATTTGATGAAATACTGTTTAAGTAACGTAATTATAAAAAACACTGCATATATCAAAATCTTTCTAGGTAATAACCGTTCTTTTTTTTTAGTAGAATTAGAAGAATCAAATTAAAGTTTAAGAATCTCATTTGGACTATTGGTTATAACGACAAGTTTTATATTTTCAGTTTGCCAAACATTCTACTAAAAATACCAGCAACCGAAAGCAAAAAACAATAGTAGTTTTTTGGACCATTGGTTTATATATATGTAATCAAACAAAGTATTAACCTGAAATGATTTTAGAAGCATCAAGTTGTTAGTGTTTATAATTAAATTTTGGACCATTGGTTTAAAAGTTAATCACGAGGATTAATGGTTGGACTTTCTATTAGGCATGATTCAAGGGCCAAAAAATTAATAATATCAAAAACTTGATACTTCTGAAAGCCTCCCGGGTGGACTCGTCGGATCAATTTAGAACTATGATGCCCTACTTTTCAGGTGGGTCGTCTATTCTAAAACTATTTTACCTCTAGTACGCTTAACTTTCTTAATTTTTTGAACCTAACCACTGTCTAAAATAATATAGTTGGGTTAAGAAATTAACTCACAACCACCACCACTAGGCAATGTGAAATTTGTCTCACAAAGTCGACCTTGTGGGGAATCAATCTCCACCCACAACAATCGTTAATCGTGGAACCGCTTTATTTTTCGGAGGGTCATTCATCTTGGAACTATTCTAGCTTTAACACGCTTAATTTAACTCTCTTAATCTCTTGGGACTGGCCATTACCCAACATGCTATAGTCGGGTTAAGAGATTTAGCCATATTATTTGTTATATATAGAACTATTTTAAATTTCGAGAGTGTCACATTCCTCCACCCTTTAAACTCTTACATCCTCGTCAGGTTCAAGCCCAATCACAAGCATCAAGCAATGTCAGATTCATCTCGCTAGCTTTTAGCCAACCTTGTGGGGAGCCACACTCTACATACAATGATCATCAGGCCGTGCTCTATCCGCTGTATAATTTTGGCTCAACCGAGACTCATCTTATATTTTCAGCTGATGATCGACTCTAATACCAACTGTGACGCCCCCACTTCGTAGGAAATCACCTATCCTAGGACTACTCTAGCTTTAACAAGCTTGACTCTCTCAACTTTTTGAACCTTACCATTTTTCAAAATATTATTGTAGTCGAATTAAAAAACTCACAATCACCATCACCAAGCAAAGTGAAATTCGTCTCATAAGTCTTAGCCAACTTTGTAGGGAGCCAATCTTCACCCACAATAATCGTTAACTGAAAAATCGTCATACTTTCCAAGGGTTCACTCATCTTAGAACTGCTCTAGTTCTAACACGCTTAATTCTTTTAACCTCTTAGGCCTAATCACCACCAAGCATACTATAACCTGGTTAAAAAATTTAGTCCTATTATATTATATATATATATAATTATTTCAAATTTCCGGACTGGCACAAGAACGTACCTTGATCCAAACATGGTGTCATCTCTAGGCCCACATGGCTTGTCTCTTTGAAACTAGGTCTCACATGGTTTAACTATGAGAGATAAACATGAAAGATTCAAATCCACCAAACCTCACACATTTCAGGTACAATATGACACTGATAGAAACCTAGCTCTTTGCTACGTGGTCGAATTAATTAAAAGCTTTACTGCATGCTTCATTGCATTCATGAACCACCTAATTTTGTTAATTTCTCCCTATCAATAACACATAATGTTAATATATTGTTGTAAGCAACGATTACGTACTTAGCATAATAATGTACATATGAACAGAAGAATTATGCAATATAATTAAGGCGTGCGTGAGAAAGCAGAAAAGCAGAAAAACAAAATGAGGATATTAAATTTAAATGTTAGAGACTTCATCATTTTATTTTCTAAGAGTGAACATGTTAAATCGAAACTTGCGGTAGAGCGAAATATATTGTTAGAGCGATCAAACTTTTCGATCTCAAATTTTGCCGACGTCTTAAACATCCAAACGAACAATCCGGCTCTGATACCAGTTTGTTATGACAAAAGTGGAAACAATTTAGCTCGATGGGTGCGAAAATACCAAAAGAAAATCAAGAAAGAGAGAAAAAAAAATAATGCACATAATATTTACGTGGTTCGGCCACTGGCCTACGTCCACGAGCGAAGATGGAGCGGAGACTTCCATTATAATCAAAGTGGTGCACAAAATATGTCTCTCTCACAAAACCCTAATCTCAAAATACATCCATATACTCTTTCTCATCCCTCGCACCAAATAAAAAGAATAATGATATATTTATAATAGTGGCTAAATCCTAATACAATTAGTAATACGAATTTACTAAGATTATGCAGAATTCAAACTTATCTTAATTGGATAATCAAAACAGAATAAGATTAGAAAAATTTTCAATTTTAGAATTCGAGAGATATCTAACAGAGCAAAATTCAAAGCTAGTAAAATAGAAAGAAAGAAAGAAAAAAACTAATGCAACTTAGTTTAACTAAGTATTGGATTATATTCCAACCCCTCTACTAATTACTAAGCCCAAATTAACCATGACTAAATAGATCGATATGGCCAATGTTTTGACATGTACATGAATTCACTTACCTCAGCTCTACGTCAATATTTTTATTTATAAATTTAATTTTCTTTTTTTGAAATGGTTACATCAACAAGTAAGAGATGGGCAGAGAAAGAAACCCCCTCATTCCAAAACACATCCTCTACATGAAAAGATCGTGGGGGAAGGGAATTGTGACATCCACTTTTATTTTGTCCTTAATTTAGACACATCCAAATATTATTGTAGTTTACTATTTATATATATACTTAAAAAATAATAATAGGATCAAAATGATCAAATATAAATAAATAAATAAACAAAAGATAAAATCCTAGCAAACACTACTACGCCTACAAAGAGGCCAAAATTGGACGGCTAAGAATCGATCCCCAGAGGGTGATGGAATCGTTCATCAGCTTCGCCCAAAAGCATGTGATCGTGCCAACTACCTACTTTAATATTGTCCTCGACTCCTCTTGTGCTCTCGCTTTATCTACTACGTACTTATTCTCCTTAGCGTCAACCCTCTAATTAATTTAATTTATATAAAAGTGTTACGATCAGCGCACAAACAAAAATAAAAATAATAATTATATAAAATAAATAAAAATTTATGTATTAATCGTTCCTAACGGAAATAGCAGAGAACTTGATGGTTGATATTTGAAGTTTCGAATTTGAAATCTAGTTGCTTCATATTTTCAGCTAAATTTATTTTAAAATAAAAAAAATAACAGACGAAAGAGAAAAATTTTACTACTATCTGATAAAGAGTATAATAATGTCGAGAGTATATCACACAATCTCGCCTCTAGGGCATTCATTCTCTTGTCGGCCTAAACCTACACACATCTATTTTTATTTTCTCAAAACATTTTTTAAAATTTAACACACTGTAGAACTGTAGGCAAATCGGAAGTATAAAATCAAAAACAATTACCATTTTTGAGGATAATTATTTTTACTATTTAATAAAAAAAAATTATTTAAGTTTAGAGTGGTAAAGAAAATAAACAATGAGTAATCATTGAATTTGATCAAATTCAATGAAGTTTTTGGTTTGAAGTGAAAAAATTAGTTAGTTAATATGATGAATGCTGATAGTGAGAAATACAAATTTGATAAGAGCAAATATATATGCTATTAACTTTGGTTTTTATACGCTAGCTGGATTTGGCTAGATTGAATAATTATCTATTAATTAACACCTCCCAAAATATTATTATCTATTGATTTAATTTAATTAGTATACATGAAATTAAGAACCTCACCAACACCACCCTTCAATTGCATCTCCTCCACTTGATCTAATTTTGTTTTGTTGCTGAGTGAGTTGCTGCGTGATTCTCCTAGCTAACCCATTAATTTGTCTAATTAGCATGTTAGCTATATAGAGTGAGAACAGTTGCACATGGGTAACTATGTATGTACATGTGGGTGCCCTGAATCTAATCCATTTGCAATAAAACCTTAAATTATGCCCATATATATATTTCTCTCAAATGCATAGGACATGTGAAAATATTTCTCTCAAATATCAAATCCTTCTTCATTACTAGCAATTAATCATAGCAACAATCTATGCCATGAGAAAAGAGAAACATGAACAAAAACAACAACAATTAAATAGAAGTAAATTAAATTTATCTTCATATATTTCCAAGTATACAAGTTCACACCATTTTGATTGGTATATATACATTGCATATGATGATTAATTGCATAAGTCATTGGCACATAGAGAACATGTCTCTCTCTCTCTCTCTAACCATTCAATGGGAGGGGAGCATTTCTCTTTTCACATCTCCTCTCATCCCATATCCCCCTCTTTCTCTCTATCTCTAACAACTATATCTTGTGAGTGAGCGCGCATGCACAAGCCTACTGTATGGCCTCGAAAGATCGATGTAATAGAAAATAATTCAGGAATAGTCACGTAATCAAAAGCATTACTCCCACTCCTCAGGGATGCTCTCCAGGCCCGGCCGCCACCCCGTGCCTCGCGGGGATCCGTTCGCAAGCCTACTCATTTCCAACGATCGCTTGAGCTCCGTCGCGATCCTCGCCATGTCCTTCTCTCTGCGGACGCACATCGAGAGCAGCTGCGCCGCCTCCTTCTTGGTTAGCACCACCTTCACCCTAATGATCCCCTTCTCATGACCACCACCACCATCATTCATGTGTTGATCCTTTGAGAGACCCATATTGGAACCATTATTTGTTTCCTTTGCTACTTGATGATGAGCCTTTGGCTTGGGCTTTTGCTTCAACTTATGGAGTTGGTTTAAGAAAACATTGCAACCATGAAGCTTCTCCATGCAAGGTAATGAGTTGCCCATATTAATTGTATGTTTAGAGAGAGAGAGAGAGAGAGAGAGAGAGAGAGGGAAATGGTAAGTGCTAACATGTGAGGAGGAGGGGTTTATATAAAGAAAGAGGTGTTAGGTTATGCAAGGGTCAAAGTAGGGATTAAAATAATAACCCCAAATTAAGTTGGACTAGTTTGGTAATTAACTTCGTCAAACATAGTTTTCTTTTTTTTTGAAAGTCACCATCGAGCAATAAAAGGAGGAATTTAACAAACTAGCGTGAAAATGAAGGATCTGAAATTGATCACTGGGAGTCCAAAAGGGGCAAAATTCATATGCTTTTATAGAAAATATTACAATAGGATGGTACAAAATTTCTTTTATTTTTTTTTTTTTTTTTTTTTTTTTTATTTTTTTTTAAGAATCTGCATTAAATAAGAATTAAGGATAGGTAGATTTTAATAATTACTTGTAATTTTTATCGTTTAGTTTGGCAATTCATTAACATTGAATGTACTTGTTGGATGAATCGACATGATTTGAACTAAAAATTTGTATCCGAATATAATTTCTAAAATAGTGGTGATAATCAAAATCAGAAAAACATTTAACATGAGCATTCGGAATAAACTATTTATATTTCGATTGTGCTCCAACTAAAATTTAGAAGCGAAAAACAACAAAAAATATATATACTCACTAATGGGATAATCGATCATCAACCTATCTCAAAATAATGAAACTCTCTGGGATTTGGGCATGCACATGTGAGATCTCTGGTGGATAAGAAATTAATTAATACGCTTCGTTAATTAACTTTGTTTTTAGCTAGCATTAGTAGCACGTTGGGTAGACCCTTGTCACATGCATGTTACCCGAATTTATGCATCAAAATATGTGCCTGGATCATATGGTCTCATCCAAAGAATTTAAAAACAAAAAAAGGTGCCTAATATTATTGGTAATATTTTTATTAGAACCTAACAAATCCTGTCTTATGTGAAATAAATAGAGGCAAAGTTGATGACATGCGTCCACAAATTCTGGAAAAATATGTAAATTACACTGCAAATTAAGTTTTGTTTAATTTATCAATACCTTGGACTGATCAGAGAAATCACGGTATAGTTACAAGGGAATGAGTAGTGTGACAATTTTAAAGTAAAATAATTTACCAAAATTTTTCGTACTTTTTAGATTGTTGTAATTAAGTCATGGCGACCAATTTGATTTACTGGTGATAAAATGATATTGTATCTTAGTTATTGCTAAACTATTGATCACAACACTGTCACGTCATTTTTATATTAATGTTACATTATTGTTAAATCGACTAAATTATATGATGAGATTTTGTTAGAACAAATTAAAAATTTGAACAAAAAATTTATAATAATAATTTGAAAATCAAATTACCACGCGTCTCATAGTTTGAGGACTGAAAGTGTAATTTATAGAAGCTAAAGAAAAGAATAAAAACGGGCGAGAGGCCCAAAAAAGAGAAAAATGGGCACACGGTTCAAAGAACGAGTAAAGGAACAAAAGCCCAGAAATGAAAATGGGCTAAATTGTAAATCATCTCAAATATAATTAGAAACATGAAATATTTATTTCTTGCAGTTCCTCCTCTAAAATTAATAAAAAATTATCTATAACGCTAACAAATAAAACGAAATTGAGGCAAAAACATAAAATAATACGCTGCGAAAATATAAAAAATATGTATATATATTTTATTATTACAATACGTAAGACAATTTATTATAATATATGAAGAACATAAAATTACTGATTAAAAAAAAAGTTACTATATTTTCTTATAATATGTAACATAATTTTTTTTTTTTTTTTTTTTTGTAATACCAAACGTAGCCTATGTCAAAAAAAATCGAAAGTTCATCTACATTGTAAAGAAATTTCTCTACACTACTGATTCATCGTTTAAGAAATGTTCTCTATACTACTGTTTTAATTTTTATTTAGGAATTGCTCCTTACAATCTCCCATCCAGGTAAAAAAATTGCTAATCTACAATTTTTCTAGTATTATCTTGCGATTCGAATAGGTTCGCTTCGTAATTCGATCTTGTGTGTGTGTGAAGCCCAACCTTACATATCTTTGCATGACCAAATTAATCAATATCTATATGGGCTAAATATAAATATATAACATTGAAAGGGTGTTAAGAGTAGAGTTTGATGATAAGTTTGGATGACTCTTCCTTTTTATTATTAGGTTTAGGATTGGCACAACTACTCATTCCAGTTTTGATATTTGTTCTGCACTACATGCGAAGCAGATTCGAAAAATCGGTTGGTTTTTTCAAGAGATTCATTCTATGAAATTTTACGACGTTTGTTGGCACAAGGAACTTACAGCTCTGTTAGACTAAAAACTACCCAATTTTTTACTAATTATTGGCAGAGGAACTTACAAAAAAGAACTAACCAATTTTTTTTTTTAAAAAAACATATAAAGAAGCTATGAGTTCTCCTAATGGAGTGTGACAATTGCTTATAATGGAGTGATTAACTTCCATTCCAAAAATCCCCACGCCAATATGCTAGCTTCCTGTTTTTTTTTTTTTTTTTTTTTTTTTTTTTTTTTTTCTGGGAGAGAAAATATACTAAATTGCATATGAAAATTAATGCAAGTTATAAAACGAACCTAAATTTGTTTCTGGTAAAGCTCTTAAATGAGCTGCTGCGAGATTCTGATTGAAACGACCTCTCCATCTCCGCTGCTGTTCCTCATAGCTTGGAATCTCACGTGGAGTCCTGTGAGAGCGTGCGATGAGTCTTAACTATAACTTTTAAAATTAAAAGTAAAGTAATTGAAAATAAATATTTTGAATTTAAATTCATTTTGTTTTGGTAATATTTTTGAGGTTGCTACCATCGTTGGGCTGCAGATTGGTGTTGACGGCGACGGCGTGGATGGCCAGCCTCGCCTTGGGCTGCCAGTCGTTGGGCTGACCAATCCACGACTTCCAGTCCAAGACCCCTGTCCAAATCCAATACTAGTATTATAATATTATGATTTACTGTAACGATTTGATTAAAATTTATGGAGACATCTTTCATTCCAAGTTCTATTAGTGCCGTTAAATTTACTAATTAAGGATTCTAAGATTAATTATGACTAGCATTTCTGACTGCAAAATTGGGTCAGTGTCAACTAAAAACAACTGTTCTAATAACATGATTATAAATATATATAGTCTAGTTAAAAGATACATACAGATACAAATAAAATAATTATATAATCTAGTTAAAAGATACATATAGAGACAAATAAAATAATTATAATTATATTTACTTATTTAGTTTGATGTAATAAATATTATTTTTTTTTTTTGATAGAGAAAGGTAGCATGTGTGAAGCAAATAGACTTCGAACTCGAAATATCAAATATCAATCACTAAATTATTTGCCACTAAAAATAATCAATTAATGAAATAAATATTATTGTCATTATAAATAATTTGTTTGGTAATATATATTTGAGATGTGTATTTATAAATCTTTATTACTTCATACGTGGAATAGAAAATTTTATTTAAAAGATATTAGAGAGACGACTTTATATTTTGTTTCAAGTTATTTTTCATAAATGTTGTAGTTGGATCTATAGTCAGTTTCACTATAGTTATAACTGTTTTAGTTAACCCTCCTCTTATAATTCTAATTGAGGATACAATTATAGTGCGGGTGTAACAATGTGCAAACTAACAGCCCTTTTGCTTGACTCATTTAGCTGTTTAAGGCGGCGCATGAAGACGCCGAGAGTATTTTTCACTTCAAAATGGACTATAGCGGATCAGTGAGGATGTTTCAGTATAATTTGAACTAGTAACTGATCATGAGGAGATTAGAACGAAAGAAATGGTCAGTGTGGGCAAAAAATATGGACCTGCGGTGGAGAGGGAAGAGAGATATTTGAGGTCCAAGATTCCGCCGACGGCCGCAGTCGACGGCTTCTCGATGCGGTGGAACGCCAAGTCCTCGTACTCCCAGCTCCCTCTCCTGTACTCTTCCTCCAGGAACAACTCCGCGTGCCTCGCGTCCAGTACCTGCATTGTCCCTGCACCGCGCCCAAAACAATGATGAAGTAATTAACCGCTGATTAATTACTCGATCCCCAGTTGTCGATGGGGTAGTTGTTAAGTAGCGATATATATGGTAGGACTCGTCTTCACCTTCGCAGGTATTGAGGTTGCACACGGGGCACCGCACGAGCTGCAGATCTGAACCATCGATCGAGAAGACAAAAGATATCCAACGGTCAGGAATGAATATCGTCATTGAACCTGATTACCTTCTACGTACATGCTTAACTGCTGCACTCTCAATCTCTAAATTTTCTTAATTAAGTTTTCAACACAATCTCTAAATCCATTGGTAGTTACGTACCGGCAATCCAGATTCCCGCGCGGGTGTTGGTTAGGAGGCACGTGCCGGTGATCTGGATCGACCGCTCCGGGTCGTCCCCGGGCTGGGGCAGCTTCTTGGGCAAAGCTAACGTCTCCGTCAGCAGCACGAACGGCGAGTCCAAGAAGAACGCCCCGATCCGCATCCAATCTACAACGGCCACAGTAACGGCGTTAACGCTCACACGAACGGACCACGAGAGGTTGTGTACGATCATAACGATCCCTCACCGAGGTGCTTCTCCCTCTGACGGAAACAGTAGGAGTGGCTCCCATCTACAAGAGCAACCGACACGTGTCAGTGCGTAGGTAGCGCAGGGGTGACCCGTGCCGTGACCGTGGTGGAGTTGGTGTGAAGGAGACGATACCGAGAGCGGAGGCGTAGATCTGCTTCCAGGGGAAAGACACGTGTCGGGGAGTGGGGACCTGGAGATCGCGAAGGCACGCGTGTTTCCAGATGCTCTCCTCGTCCATCAGACGGTGGAACCAGCGGTTCGCTAACGCCAGGCGGATCAGATCCTTGCCGTCCAAATACCTCGCCACCTCCGTCCACACGTCCAACTCGTACCTGTTCTCACTTTTAAAGTTTATAAATTTTTTAAAATGCCTATAATTTCAATTTAATCCATCGTTCATTAGAATTTGAAATCGAAATTAGGAATCTAAGATGAAGAGTATAGATCGGAAACTACTCTGCTACTACAAACGAGAGATCGAAGCTTTTTAAATGATCAGAACGATGAAAACATCGAGGTGGACTACGCAACTGGTACAAGTAAACAAAAGAAGATCATCGAGTGATCTCGATCTCTTTGAACAATTTGATCTGCGAGAACTCGAATGAAATCACGTAAGAGAAGAGAGATAAGATTCAAATCAGAGCGAAGTTATCATCAGATGCTCTCAAATCGGTTGTCTATGAACGTAAAAGCACCTAGATCTGAAATTTTGGAATCAATTCAAGCTCAATTGCAGAGAAGGCGATCGAATTCCATAACAAAACGTAACTGAGCTACTTAACCGGTTTGATTTCCCAGTCGCCAGGTTCGATCTACTCACGCAAGTGAATTTGAATCAACTCGCGAGGTCTGATCTACTCTACGCAAGTAGCTTGAATCAAGTACACGAATCCGATCAAAGAGAAAGAGAGCGAGAGAGAGGCGTCACCAATTGAAGGTGGGGTGGGGGGAGAGGAACGAGAGGCGCGGGGAGGTGCAAGAGGAGATGGTTCGCTCCCTCTTCCTCGATGATCTGTGGATCGATCCTCCCCCTCTCTTCCTCGACGTGTGCTGCATATCGTCTCCTTCGTCTCCTTCGCACCTCTCTCTCTTCCTCGAGTCTCTCCTCTCTCCGGAGATCGCTGGAGCTCGGGGACGAAACAAGCAGCGCGATGGAGCGAGACCCATTCCCCCGCTCGCTACTTATATAGCCGCGGAGAGCGAGCGTTTTTGAAAATTTAAATGGAGCGGGTCGGGTGCTGTAATTCGTGGGTTTTATAGGGGTACTTTTGTAAATTCGAAATCCTGCCATTTGTAGGGTTTTATAGAATAACATAATAATAATTAACATATTATATTATTTTTTATATCATCTGTTCGTTAACATTTTTCAACTAAATTGGGTTATAAAATTTTCTTATAATAATTCACAAAGTTTGAATAAATTGTTATTACAAATTAAAATTTGAGAATTAAAAGTGTAATTTATCCTTCATAATAAGATAATTTAGTATGTAAAAAAATTTATGAGCATTGTGAGCTAAAGAACAGATTTGGTAGAGGATTGAAAAAAATAAAGAATAAAAAATTACTAGTAATGAAGCACATCCTCAATTCTGGAACAACTTGGAAAACATTTCATTGTGAATAATAATGTTAAATTTTGGTGTAATGTAACGACCAGTGGACAAGATAAAAAGAATTGTTAGGAATTTGGAATACTACATTCTTGAGATCCCAGAGTTAAAAAAAAAAAAAAAGGAAGAGATTTTAGTTGAAAAAAAAAAACTTAAACAAAAATAATGGCTAAATTCCAACTACACAAAGCTGGGCGTAAATCTTACACCTACATCACTTATGATAGGATTGTTGTACATTTTTATACTTACTTTGACATAGAACATGTAGGCATACGCTTTCATTTCCCAATGGGTATACCTGGAACAAGATGTCGGCAAGTTTATTTTGCAATTGTTATTTGAGCCAAAACAAATGAAACAATAAGCCATACATGTCAATCAAGTTTAAAAAAAAGAACAATAGTGCAATAACATACAATGCTTAACACCCCCGAAACCAAAAAGGAGGAAAGGAAATAAAAAAGGAAAAGTATACAGGTTGAGCAAACTCATCAATCAAAAGAATGAGAACAGGATCGATTGGTACAGAATACAGATATATGTATACTCAGGTCCTAAGAACCAATAGTGTCTTGTGTTTCATCATGAGAGGCCTTAATTAACATCATAGGATCAGCATCACCCTAAAGCTCAGTGTCACAAAGCCTTATCATCAAGTCCGAAACCATTCTTCGAGCAAAAGGGATGTAGCTCAAACTATACCTGAAATAGAAACAAAATATGTGACAAAAAGGGTAAAGACCTGGAAGAAAGTTTCAACCCCCTTCCCCCTCAGAGTTCTCATCAAGTAGACTGGTAGAATTAAAAATGGAATAAAAAAAAAAAAGGAGGCCCATCTTAGCTGGGAAACTAAGATCTGCAATTGTATTGACTGATAAGTGATAAGATGATTTTGGGGGAAATATAATGAAGTATCTCAACTTAATCTCAGGGTAATAGGTCATCCATTGAGAGATAAGAAAATGGATCTATAATGCCAATACTCGATTCAACTTGTGAAATGGACATTATAAAGAATAAACAAGAGTTGGCAACTTATGTCCAGAAATGCCAAATCAATAACCCCTAGATATTAAGGTAATGCTTTTGGAAACCTGAGACACCAAAAGAGATCATTTGACTTTTGAAGGATGGCAACTAACAACTTTTGAAAAAGTGAAATCAGAACTTACAGTCACACCAAGGATTTAGAGAAAGAAAACAAAAAAACACAGCTATATATTTAGTCAAAAGGTTCACTGTCTACAGGCAATATTATTGGTGAAAATGATAAATTCAAGATGGTGAGGCGAATTGGAGTGTTAGTTAAGACAATACTAGCCCTCTAAAAATGTGTAAAATGGAAATTACATACTCCATTCAAGAGTTGTCATCAGAAAATAACTATAGTGGACGGAAAATTAGTTTAAATAAATAATCGGAGCTTCGTTTTAATCATTCAAATCGAATTTAATGAAAATAAGTGCTCGTACTTTAGAAAATTTGGCATTCCTCCTCCTCAGTCCATATAACAGGAACCTCAAAAAGAAAACTAGATTCAGGATAAAGGAGAAAAAAGGTCAAACAAAAGAGAGAGAGAAACAGAGTAGGAAGAAACAGCTAGTCTAACTGTTCTTGAGGACTAGTATAGATTGGTATGTTTTAGAAGCCGTAAGAATGGAAACAAAGCAACTTGCTTGAAGGAACTCTCAGATATGTTAGGTCTACTAACACAAGATGTGAGATGGTGTCATATGAAAATGTCATGTGATGTATTATGTACATTTGATAAAGCTCAATTCGCAGTTGAGAAGACTCTTTAGGTTTAGGTATCTATGAGGCACAATTAAGAGCCAAGATGGTATTTAACTTAGTTGGCTTATTTACCTTCTTATTTTATTCGCCTTTCTTTATGCGTTATGTTCATAAAGTAAAATATATGAGCTTCAACTGAACTATGACATCCAGAACATCAAGATACAGTAAAAGGCAAAGCAACTTACCAAATAAGAGCACAAACCTCACAAATAATTGCAATCAGTGTCAGCAGTTTGCTATGAATCTGCACAAGACAACAATAAGTAATGAAGACAAATGCAAAGCAAGCATCAATTAATAGCTATATATTTTACTGGAAAGATTACTATAAAAAGAAATTTAACATTGAATGTAATTTACAAAATAAAACCCACCAGAAGAGCACAAATAAGAGCCAGAACGACACATCCAATGTAAATAGCCGTAGCATAAACACGAACCGGATCAAGCATCATTCTTGCTTGTTGTCCTGGTCCAATAAGGAAGGCTGTGCTGCCACAGAAAGCTCAATTTTTCTTATGAGATTTCCAACTAAATCGGCAATGAAGGAAAAGGATAGATGGAAATGAAGTGAAAAATGAACATCTTTTCCAAATTTAAACATTACTCTCATGTAAAGGTTTAGAAAAAATAAGTAAACTTCTTTTCCAAAGTTAAGTTACAAGCAATTAGCTCACCTTCCAACCGCCAATATGTTCCCAAAGGTGAACATTACAGCAAATTTGATCGGTCTGGCAAAAACAATAAGCGACTGCGAAGAGAACATGAAACAAATTAACACATTGCAACTGCCGGTATGAGCCAAATCGTAGCAACCATCGACGATTAATATTGTTTTCTTTTATCCAGAAGCTCATCTGATCACACTTTTCTCTTCTACATGAGTTCATACAACTTTAGCATCTCTAAGAAACATTTCCACTTAATCATTTTCTATTGCAATCTATGGAAACAAACAAAGTGCTCATAATTGTAAACAGCAAAATAACATACCTAAAATTATGTTCTGGAAAGAGAATAGTTTGTCTAAAGGGGAACAAGGAAAAAGGGAACTTTAAATTAATAAAAAAAAAGAACTCATTAAATGATGATAAGTGTGCAATAATTTGTCACATTGAGATCAAAATTAGTACCGATCCATGTTTCCGAAACAGGAACAATGCCTATTTAGTAGGCATTAATCTTCAGAAATTACCATAAACAAAAAAATATCAGAATCATCCTCGCACAGGCAATTCGAACAACTATAAATTATGAAAAAATATATATATTAAAAACAAAAGGAAAAAAAAAAAAAAAAAAAAAAAAGAAAAGCTATCTCGATACCAAGAGCATAAACGCCAATCCAGCAACCAAACACGCCGCAAACCCATATATCCTCTGCAACGAGAGCAACAAAAACAAATCAAAAACCACCATTATTACACACACACACACACACACACACACAAAAAAGGAACACATGATAAAATCCCTAGGTTCTTGTCCTTGAAATCGAGCTCTCGTAGGTTAAACCTGAAGCGGAGAAAGCGAGCATGGGCCCTCGGATTCGCCTAAGAAATCCTCCTCATCTTGCTCTTCGTCCCCTCCGAGGAGGGATCGATGGAACCTATTGATCGTCTCCATTGTCGACGGGATCGATCCGATGAAAGAGGAGAGATCACACCATTCTCCGTTGTTCGATCGATGATGATGGTGGGGGCCTGGGGGGGTGAGGGAAAAGGGAGTGAGCGACCACGGAGTCGCATTGCACACCGTTTCTGTGTACTCGCGGTGTAGCTCAGCGTTATCATGCTTCGAGTTGGAGACTTTGTGAATTGATCTCAACCGTCCGAATACTCTTTTACGCTTCAGATGAGTGTGGGTCGTGGTCTCGCGAGATGGGCTTTTCATGGGCTATGTTATTTTTGGGCTTAGTTTGGGGCCCACTTCAAAAAATAAATGCAAATATTCTTGGGCCGCGACGAGATCGACGGCGCATTGCGCACGCGCAGACACCGTGTAAACGGATCGCCGACACCTAACGCTAGAACGGTAGAGCGAGTCGAATTACTATCATACCCTTATCCACTTGCCGCGAGGAACCGCAATATGGATGAAATCACAAGGGCATTTCCGTCACAATGAAAATATAGTTATCCCAAAGAGCAAACACGGTAGAAGAGAAGTCCCAATTCCAACCCCTCCGCTTCGTGTCCCTTTCCTGAGCAAACCCCTTCCGTTTCCCTCCTCTCGTTCTTTCGTCCTCTCGTTTCGATCGTATTTGATTTTTTTGATTAATTCCTTAATTCTCCGCAATATTCCTTTTCACTTTCGATTTCGATCTCCTCGTTTTACTTCTTTCGATTCGAGGAGGTGTCGAAATTCGGTGATTTTTGGTATATTTGTCCTTGGAATCGGTCGATTTTTTGGGGTCGAGAGTGTGAAATTGATCGCGTCTTGCGAGGGAGTTGTCGGTGTTTGGTGGTGCGAGTTTGAGGATTCTGGAAACTAGGGTTTTGAGGTGGGGTCTTTGACGACATGCCGCGGAGGCACAGATCGCGCAAGCACGGATCTTGGGACGAGAGGGAGCGGTCGGAGTCCGAGGAGGATAGGGATTCGAGGGAGAAGAGGGTGAGGGAGGAGGAGAAGGGACGGGGTTCTCGAAGTAGGGTTTCGAAGGATCTGGAGCCCGAGAAGTGGAAATCGTCGTCATTGGCGCCGTCTCCTGATGACAGGTATCGATTTGATCCGGGTAATGGCGATGCCTCGGTTGGGTATGCGAAGAAGCGGAAGGATAGGGCCGAAGAATCTCCCGCCATTGAAGGTCGGTGGAGTGGAGGCGGAGAGGATGATGGGTTTACTGTTATCAGGGGAAAAGGGGAGACCTTTGACTTTGGAGAGTCGGAGAAGTCGGTAGTGTCCACTCTTGCCGATGATTTCAAAGGGAGGTCGAGAAGAAGGCGTGAAGATTCAGTTGAGAGGTATGTGGAGACTGCCAAGAAGGTCGAATCAGAGAAGCGGCAGCCGGAGCAAGATTTGAGCTATAAAGAGGATAATAATGTCAGTTATGATGAAAAGGCGAAGGGCGCAGAGCATGGAGCAGAGAAGGGAGAGGGATCGTGGCGTGAGATGTCAAAATCTAAACTAGGAGTCTACGAAGAAGAACGATCTTCGAAGAAGAATAGGGAAATTAGCGGTAAGGTAACTGTGCCTTTTGATATTTTTGTAGGTTCTATGCTAAGTTGTTTGAATTTGTTGTACCTGTTCACAATCTGTATTTTTAGATGCACAATTCTGTTCTTTGTTTTGTTGTTTGTATAGTTTGCCTTTTTCTGAGGGAATTTATACCTTAGGTGTCTGATAAATGCTAGTACTCTATTTTACTACAGAAGATTCGCACCATAAGTTACTTTTCCTGCTCAAACAAAAGGTTGGACAAGGTTCTTGACCAGGCATCTGCAGCCAATTTGACATATCTTTCTTTGAGATGTTAAAGTTAGCATGTAAAAGATTGCTATTTTGTCTTCCAATGAATCTTTATATCTTTGTCTTAGGCTTTAGAAAAAAGACAATTTTGAAATACCCTACTGCAATACAGGCGGACCATTTAGAACCTAGCTATTCAGTTGTCACTGTTTACTTTTTTTGTCCTCCCACTTGGTTGATGCCTCTTCTTTCCTATATATTTCCTTCTCTGAAAATTTTCCCAATCAGTGTAAAGGTGGTGATGCTCCCATATGCTGCTAATTAGGGTGGCTAAATCTACTTGCCAGAAACCTCTTCCTGTTTCTACTTTCTAGTTAATTTTTTGAAAGCTTTAGGTTAGGGGTGAGCAGCAGTCAGTTTGGCCAATTTTTCGGTTTTGGTTTATTAAGAACCAAACCGGGCCAAAATTCCACCAAAACCGAAATTGGTCCGAACTGAAATTTTCAGTTCGGTTTGGTGGGTCTAATCGGTTTGATGAGAGAGAATAGTAAATGCGAAGAAGAAACCACAAATGGGGAGAAGTGCGCTTGATCGTACCTATTTCTTGGATTCCTGTGCAGAGAGATAGAGTAGTCAAGCTAGTTGATCGCTGGTGGAGAGGATTTTGCTGCTGTGGATCTCGTCACACCATCTGCCAACCACTAGCCAGATCTAGCAACAAGTAATCTCGGCAGAGCATAATATAGAGAGAGGAGGGAGGAGGGATGTGGGAAGAGGGAGGGAGGAAAGTAGAGGAAGTGGGAGAGGGCGAGGGAGAGGGAAAGGGATGCTTGTGGCGGCTCTAATATGGGCTAGGTCCAGAAACTTTAGGATTTTTGCAACTTGCTCCCTCAAAACCATAAATATTATTTACAAATCCTTATTTATTCAGTTTTCCTGGTCTGTTAAGTTTCAGGTTTATAAACCGAACCAAGCACCAAACCTAACCGATATCCAAAATTAATTAAACCATAAAAACCGAAATGCATCTGTTCCGCTCGTTTTCGTGGTTTCCACAAAATAGTGCTCACCCTTACTTCAGATAGTTAGGATTTTTTTTAGTAGGGAAAATCGTAATCTTTGATCACTTGCTAGATAGTAATATTCTAGACGTTAATAAGATTTGTTCCTGTCATTGGGATTAATATTAGATTGTTGAAATCTTTACCCATATAATTTTGTCAAATGGCTCATCATAGATGCCAATCATATTCTAGTCTGCCAAGTTCTGCATGGATTCAAAAGAAATTTAAGCGTCCAAGTTAACATGAAAGTAAATGTGTTCTTTGTTAGGTGCTATAATGGTTTTAAAGTGCCTCATTACTAGAAATTATGGCGTACGCACTTGACTTGATATACTTTGTTAACCCCTAGGGGGTATTGATTTAATGTGCTGTAGATTCACTCATAAACATTAGGGAAAACATACAAACGAAGCTCCTGCATAAATCATATGGGCTCTTAACTTCTGGGCTTTAAGCTTGTCTATGTTGTTAGATTATCCATCCATTATGTTTGCTTTTTGTCTTTCCGCCTTTTTGTTCGGAGACATGATTGCTGCTGCTTATGTTACACTTGAAACTTAAAAGCCCGAGATGTCCATGCCAAGACATCAAAGTAGGCTAGCTATTCTGATTTCAGGAACACCATTTATTATGATTCTTAATAGTTAATAGTGATATATAAAGTATAGGATAAATGAAAAAATGATCAATCGTCATATCATTCAAGAACTTTGGTCAGGCCAGTCTAGCTGGAGGTTTCTATCTCCCTGAGCTTGGTCAAGCGCGAAGATATCTACATACATAGGTCGAAGCTGGTCTCAACATTAAGAAGTTGTAGCATGTTTGTCACTAGGTGCACGACTAAATTGGTGTCATTTTTTGCTAATTAAAAGATTGAGCAGATTTTCCAGTTGTTGCACGAAGTTTGAGCAGATTTTCCGGTTGTTGCACAAAAATTTAGGTTTCACTTGTGCTGATAAAAAGATCACATATATATTTTCTTTTGGGTGTTTTAACAAGGCCAACCTTGGTGCAATATGAGTTAATATGATCTCAGACATTATTTTCTATTCCTTTTCATCATTATTATTTGTTTGTATCTCGTGTTGTTTTCATCCAACTCTCTAGGCACTCTTGATACCCTTTCCTCAAGAGTTGTTTTTTCTTTTCTGCTCCCCATGCCAGTTCCAGCTATTACGGTAGAATGATCGGGAGCCCTAAGTCAACATGAATTTGCCGTATGGTGAGTCTTTGATCATCTGAAGTTTTTGTGCTTGGCTTTCCTTGAAATCACCTTATTCTCATGAGAGCTTCAGATAGTTGATATTCATACGATGATTCTTATTTAGGTAACAAGCCTTAATTTTTCTGCTTAATTTTTACCTAAATTTACCAGAATAATATAATCAACTTGTTACCTAGATTTGTCAAATAAGAAAATTCATCAAATTCCTTAATAGAAGCCACATAGAACTTTTTAATAAGTAACTTCCAATGACCAACAAATTTTCATATATCGTCCAAAATACCGGGTTATCTTTTTTACTTTCTTTCTTAATGATGTGTTTGTAAATTCATAGCAACAAAGGGGAATATCTAATGAAGAGAATAAAGAAAAGGTAAAAAGCACTTTCCTGTCACTTATAGAAGGTTCAAAAAGTGCACTTTCCTTAGAAAAATGGGGAACAAATCAACATCTACCTCTCATAAAATCAACCACTACCGTATACTGTTACTTGTTCGGTGAAGGCCCAGTGTTATCCTGATTTTCCCTGTTGATTTATAAACTGTGCAACATGTGCCTTTTTTTTTTCTGTTACATGTATAGTGCACTTGAGTACTGATATATCTTCAATTTTTTGTTGCCATTGGGTTTAACCTTGTCTTCTTTTCTTCTTTTTTTTTTCTTTTTCTGTTACCTCAACCGTCTATATCCTATTTGTTTTGTGACTCTACGTTCATTTGTCTCTAATTTGCAGAAGATAAATTGAAAGATGAATTGTGCAACTCTGAGTCAGGGAAGGAGCTTGAGAGACATGAGAAAAGGAGAAAACGATCTGGTGATAAAGATAAATGGCAAGCCGATAGCTGGGACACTGAGGATAAGCATTTGTATTCCCATAGATATGAAAGGTCCAGAGATAACAAACATAAAGATGAAAGATATAGAGATAAATACCGAGATGATATTTACAGAGTTCATCGCGATGATAGAAAACGAGATGAACACTCATCAAGGAATCAGACTAGTGATCGGTCTTCAAATAACCATTACAGGGACGAACACAAGCATAGAGATGATGGTGGTTCTTATATAGAGGACCAAAGAGCTAAGTATAGAGATGATAACAGAGGAAGGAAAAGGTCTTATGAGGAACTCAAGGTTTACAGCGAATTGAAAGATCGAAATGGAAAACAGATACATCTGGGAGCAGAAAACTATAAATCAGATGCAAGTTTTCTGTATTCACATACCGACAGAGCTAGGACTGATTATCAGAGACAGGACAAGGTTGATTCCAGTTGGCATGATAATCGTCAAAATAACACACACAGACACAGTACTCTTTCAGTCAAAGAACATAGCAGGTATAGTTGTTCCTTGTTTGTAAAGTTGTATGTTGTAACCGCTATTGCATTCAAGCTACATGTATGATCTTTTATGTTATTAATCTGTTAAATAATGTTTAGTTAAGTGTGGTGTGGCTTTGTTTGTGCATAGTTAGAAAACTTTATTTATGATTTTCTCATCTATTGTTCTAAGAAAAAAGAAGGAAAGCAAATTTGTGAGGTTCCTGAAATTATTATCCCTATATATGATCAGGCGCAACTCGAAGCAAGAAGAGAAACTCCAATCTGATGCAGCCTCCATGGAAAATTTTTCTAGCCTCTCTGGGCGACGGGAACGAGCATCTGACTCTCAGTCAGTGGAGAAGATTAAAGTAAAGGATGACTTTACCGAAACTGCTACTTCTTCGAAAAATAATAGGACGTCAAGATCAGATGATCGTTCCACACCAAACATGTCTACTGAAAAATCACCATCATCTGCAAATGGTCAGCGATTATTAGAAAAAGGTGGTGTGAATAGTGAGCATGTTCTTGTCAATCAAAGCAAAGGGCATCTTCCTCCTCCACCACCTGTGAGGGTTGGGGTCGAGAGCCCATCAGTTCTGGGTTCTTATGAAGAAGATAATCATAGAATTCAACCAATGGGAGATCGTAATCCTGGAAGCCGTTTCAAAAGGAACAGTGGTTCATACGGTAATTCCTGGAAAACTGCCCACACTTGGCCTTCTCCTATTCCTAACGGTTTTATACCTTTCGAGCGAGGTCCACCACCTCCTGATTTCCATTCAACTATCCATCAATACCCTGCTCCATCCCTGTTCGGAATAAGACCTCCTTTGGAGATGAGCCACACTAGGGTTTCTTATAACATGCATGAAATAGCAGGCCAGTATTCTGGTCACGCACGTCCATTTGGGTGGGGTAATACGGTCAAAGATTCATACCCGCCTCTGGATGCAAGGCCAGAATGGGATAAAGCGAGGCATCCAATTGATACCCCAATGGTAAATGGCACATGGAAGGGACAAAACATAAAAAATACAAATATTGAGTTTCGTCAGGCTCGTGCTGATGAACCTTCATTAGTGCAATCTCTTCATCGAGCCCAAAGTGGACGATCCCTTTCGGCAAGCACTGAAATCAAGAGATTCAGTGAAGCATCGCCCTTAAAGATTGATGTTGAAGCTCCGCCTAGTAATATACTTGACAAGTCATCTCAGCCTTCGAAAAGAATTGAGGATGACGGCCCTCCTTTTTGCTGTAGTTACCTTTCTAAGATTGATATTTCGATTGACCTTACCTCTTCAGTGTTGTATAAACATTGTGTAACATTGCTGGGTAACTGTGACCCACCTGATATATCTGATGTGGCAAAACATGAAGATTTACAGGTATTAATTGCCCTTTATGTAACTTTATGTGTAAGCTTGATTATGTGTTGGTGTTGATTATCAAAATTCTTCTGTTTCAGAACACTATAGCATGGAATAAAGTAGGGAAGAGTTCGAATTTCATCTTAAGATCTCTGTTCCCTGCAAAAAAGGTGGACGTTTTTCAGGTTGGTCATCTTCAATCATCTTGTATAATTGAATTTAGATTTCCGAGATTTTCATTCGGCATGTTGCTTTAGTTATGATTTTCATCTTGAAGTAGCAATCCTGATCTTTCCCGATAAGATTAACCTCAAATGCTTGTATATTTATAGAATTTTATGCCCACTCACTATCTTTTTGTAGTTTTGTTTTGTCATGTTCTAATTTCCGGCTTAATATGCGCAGAGAGCCATGTTGATCTCCAAGGTGCATAGGGAGTTTTCAAAGGTGAAGTGCCCTGTCTCACCTTCCCCGGAAGCTTATGATAAAGAGCAAGTGGCCAAACAGAATAATAACTTCCCCGAAAAAGATGCATCGCCGATAACTGCTAATTCCGGCAACACGGGAGGAGAGGGTCAAAGCCCTAATGTTGATACTGAAGGTAGTGATCACCTTAACATTGCCATGGAACAAGAGAAGGCCTCTACCATTTCTGGAGATGGTTCTAAAGATGACCCTAAGGAACATCAGAGTCCCAACGGTAGTATTGAAGAAGTTCCTTATGAAGGCAACCTTCCCAATGTTGAGAAAGAGCCGCAGCAGTGTGATGCCATTTCCGAAACTGTTGTTTTTGCTTCAGGTTCTCAGGCATGTGACACTGTAATGCAAGAATGTAGGGTAAATTTAAGACGGATACCTTATTCTCCCGAAAGTACACGTTGAAACATTTTATATTTCGTCAGCTTTCTGAATAAGCAAGCTTTTTCTTTAGTCTTCTCTATGAACTATGCTTTATCCTTATTTCTGTTTTTAGGCAAAGCGCATGGGGTAGTCCCTGTACTATACAGATATTGTGATTTGGTCCCAGTATTTTCTGCCCCGAACTTTTCCATATTGCAAATTGATTCTTGATTATCGGGGATGGAATCGCATATGTGAAAAAGTTCGGCAACGAAAGTATTCGAGTGAAAAGGCCGAGCAATGTCGGGATAGTGCATGGGCTATCAGTACAATTTAACCTTTCAAATTTGTTCTTCTAGTTCTTCCATGCATTCTAGCTATCAGGGGAGTTTTTTTCGCTCTTTTTCGTGGACTAAAATCAGTTATCATACAACCGCATAGTTTATGGATTGGATCTTAAACCTTTTGACCTGTTATCTGCATGTATTAGGAGGTTCTGTTAATAGTTGAAGTTTTATGCAGCACAAGAATCTCTTCTGCCAGTTTTTATGTTATAATGCAACTGTGGTGTATTGATGCTTGACCTAAGCAATAGTGTAAGATGATGTGTTCTAAAGTTCATTTCAGTACCATCACTGTTGATCGCATCAAGGATTTGTGTTGTCAACTGACAGCCCACCCAGGCAATTTTTCATCTTTCATCTGTAACTTAAACCAACTTTTGATGGAAAATAAACTTGATTGCAATAATTTTTAGTGGAGTTAGAATACTATTAATAGTATGTGAATAATATTTACTATTTTTTTAATCATCGAATGCTTAGGGTTTAGCAGTGATAGATGAAATAATAGTAATAACTCAATGATAGAAAAGTAGATAATAAATTTTATTCATATCCTATTGATAATGTACTAGCTTAACTCTGATTTATAACTGAAGTAGCATTACATAAATTTTTAAAAAGTAGAAATTTAGAGACTGACAACAATCCTTGCAAATGTGGATTGCTAAGGTGAACAATTATGACAGCATAAAAGTTTAAGGTAAATTTCTGCATTTTAAACTTCAAATAATAAAGTTGGACATTTTCAACCAAAGATTAACAGCTCAAAGAAAGCTGAAAGCATTTCAATAATGAAAAAAATAATAATAATGATACAAGGGGAGCTCATCAAATCGGATAGAAAACCCCAATGAAGCAGAAAAAGAATGAGGGAGAAGATGGGGACATTTTTTCCAAAATTTAAAAAAAAAATTAAAAAAAGAAGAAAGAAAGAAAAAAAAAACTGTCGTCTGAATCTCTCAATTAATATATCCGCGGCAATTAGGAGCATTGCAGAGGCAGGGGACTCTACATTCCTCAGCCTCGTCAGGATCGAATAAGTAATTGTATCTACACAAAACAAAAATTATAAATCAGCAAAAAATTTTAAGTTACGCCAAGCATCTAATTCATAAGTGTTTACTAAATACAATACAATTCAAGCATCTTAACCAGCAGATTTTTTTAAGAAAATCTTAGTATTGCTGACACGTGCCTCAATAATTTTACATGACATTTGAATATTTCATGATTGTTACATTTCAAAGCTTAGACCATTTATTGTTAAATAAAGTTTTGTCAATGTGAAACTTGTTCTATCTAAAGTAATAGAGGAATAGTAAAGAACAATCATGACAAATTTAGCATATTATTTGGTCTCTAGTTTAGCTATAACACTAATAAATATAAAACCCAAAGCTTGAGAATGTCACTAGAATTTTGATGGAAAAGTGAGTGAATAGTTATAAGAGCTTTTTGGAATAGCATTGTCTTGCCAGAAACAGGCCTCATCTTCTATATCACCCTTTTTCTGAATTGAATAAGGCAAGAGGGCGAGAGGTTTTAACTAAATCATGTGAGAAGTTTGAGTTGATAGTGAAGTGCCAATACTTACGTTAGCTCTTCGCCAGCAGAAACATCTCTTTTAGCTATAAGTACAATCCGATTGTTTTCATGACCAATGCTCATAATCCTCGCATAGCAGTTGGGCATACACTGCACCGAAAACCCACTCAAATTTCAGTACTGGGAATCGCAGGGTTAAACTATACAGGATAGTTAATATAGGATAGACAAAAGTCCAAATAACGAGGGTTTACCGAATGGTTTATTAAACGAGCTATATTTCCTTTATCTGTAGCATCTACCACAATATCTTCACTTATTTTAAAAAGCTGCAAAAAGAAAAGAGAAAAACAAGTTAATAATGAGACAATACCAAAGAAATGCAAGTATATTCAAAGCTAGAAAAACAAGTCACCTCGGTTTAGGAACAAATTAACTACACAGGAATTAACAGGTCAAAAAATAAGCTTAGTTCACGATTAATAGATTCTGTTTGTGACTCTAATCGGGGTTTCTGAGATTTGCTGATGCTCCGATTTAGGGTATGAGATGAAAAAGCCTTTGAATCCATATTTTTGCACTATTGACAATTGCAAAATTATACAATAGCAAGGCAATGATGTAAAATATGCATCTAGCCTTCTACACTGTCAAGAACAAAAAATTCAAAAGAAAGGGGGGATACTGAAGGGCTAGATACAGGAAGATAACTCACATAACAATCCTTCTTTGCCAGCCGATATTGTGCTTCTCTTAGATCAGCAACACTGCGCCTGACATGCTCACCACGATACTCGATTACCTGATTATAGAATTATGTAAGCTCCTACTTTAGAACATTGGAATATCCTATCAGATATACAAACTAAGCTAAATTTAGCAAAATTTACACAATGAGATACTTTAGATACCTAGGATTGTATGATAAAGAGTAGAGACGCAAACCCTATAGTGAGGAAAGGAAATGTAGCATAATATTGCAGATATTTGATCATGTAAACCAGCCCAGGCTATTGAACTCTTTCACAAAAGCTAGATGAGATAGATAGCAATATTTCTCAAAAAGGCAAGTGAAAAAGTACGCAAAAACACAATAAATTGAAGAGTCTTCTCCCAGCTGCTGAATAAACTGCTAAATCAATGTTTAGAACTATTGTTGATAGCTAAAAGGGGCATAATTTAAAGAGTATTATGCAGTTAGAAATACCATTTCTCCTTCCTGAATGTTCCTACGAGCAAATAGGCCCCATCCATGTATTCCAGACTTTCCAAAGCAGATTCTATACTTTTCAGTTTTCTGAAAGTGCAAATCAACATAGAGACGATTTAATCTCTTAGTTATATTATATCCAATAAAAAGAAAAAAATTGATAGCACATATATTACCTGCAAGTACTTAAGTCGTTCTCTGAAGGTAGAAAATGATTTAGAATCCCTTGCATCCTATAGGAAAAGTAAATATGTTAAAGTTTGCAGTGATCAATAATATTCTGAATAGAGAAGTAATGTGTAGTTTGATGGAAGGATTACCACAGGTGGATTCAAACTTTCAATTGCACCCCAAGAATGATGACGAGGCCCCATTACACGGTGGGCAATAGCCTCATTCTGCCTCCTCTGGAAAGAAAAGACAATATGAGTGAGAATAGCTAGAAAGACCAGATGTTGTTATGAAAGGACACATATTCAAAATCAAGATGTTAAACCTGTCAGGAGGAATATGGAAAAGAAATACTATCTGAACAAGTTGAGTATCGAGAAAAATAGCAAGTAGGCAATTGTAGAAAGCTTTTCTTCCATACAAACCATAGGCTGTGTGCCCATAGAATTTGGTGGCGACATCATGGCTTGATGAAAAGCAGATCTCGAATTTTACTACGTTTACCACTAGCATTAAGAAATAAGTTTTTAAGTGATTGTGTCCCTATAACTGATCCAGAAGAAAGCTGACATTTCACCATTCTAAAAAGTTGCTATTTCAACCTCACCATCTCTTTGGCCCACTTCTTGGATTTTCTATTTTAACTTTTTTAAAAAATAAAGAGGTTTGTTTACTAACAAGCTAAAATTAGAAATCACATAAAAAGTGCCACTAGAGCAATTTTACTAAGGTAAGATCAAATTCTGAGGACAGCTAGTCAAATTTAAAGAATACATAATAAAAATTGCCGGGTATATAGATCCAGATTAGTGTTATTTTATCTTGTGACAAGGACAACTAGCTATTGCACAGAAGTTAGTTGAATTTAGGAGATAGCCCTTAGATAAAAAAGAATTTTCCATTTACGCCCCTGCAAATGCACGAAATTGCACAAATACCTCTTCGAAGTTGGCATCTACATGTGTAACCCTAAAATCGTATTTATTGGCACTCATGCACCTGCCAGCCAGGGGCATACATATAAAAGCTGTAGTTTCATAGATACCCCTGACAGGTTAGATACACAAAAAAAGTTTTCAGGGGGACTTGTCCAAATACTAATTTTGCTGGAATTCTGCATATTTAAAGGGTATCTTCTATCAACGAAGCCCAAAAGAAACAAGCAGATAAGGTGAATGCTATGAAATCTGAACAGGTTTTCTGAATCTATGGGCAGTATACTGTAAGTAAGGTATATACCTTACTTTCTGCCTTTCTGTAAATTACGCATCTCATAGCTGAGGAAGCTTCAGGGTGCGCAGCTGGTAAGATAGCCTCCTTAGAGACTTCTTTATTAATGAGCCTCCCAAAGGTCTGCTGATCATTATTTTGGAGCAAAATTTTAGTAGAGAAAACTCCATTAGGAGTATGTACAATTAAAACATTATCTGGGTTTGGAGCTCTGCAGGGAAATGAAGAAGATATCATCAATTTGCTTTTGTCAAAGTACAAGAGACACAAAACCTTATAAGAGGTGAATTGTTGCATATCATCAAGCACGGAAATTGAAAAACCACAAAGAAAGTGTAGCAGATTTTGAATGAAGAGCTATGACGGTCCATTAGATCTTACCCATGATCCGTGCAGTATGAAATGAATTTTGTTATCTGGCTGCCATTTCTTTCCAAGCAGTGCAACTGAAATTATTTTTAAAAGAAAGTATAAAAAATCAACCATCTCTCTAAACTATTTAAGACCAGCCACAAAAAATAAAGAAACTAAAGTACAGCATCTGCTGCAAATTCAAACTGTGAGAAATAAATTAAAGTATGCATAACTGGCTCCTCAGAAGAAGTGTTGTGCATTAGGATTTGTAAAACTAGCACATAAAAGAAAGTATGCAGCTTAAGAACAGGTCATTCAGAAACAGAAGAACAAAGCAGGTTAGAAGATTGCCATCTCTAAAGGCACAAAATAGCTAAAGATAACACACATAAATACTCAGACTTCCTTTGTTTCTAAACACTTTGTGTTTCTATGATAAATAAAATAATATATCATTAAACATTCCATTAACAAGCAAGTCGCCTTTAAGAAAGAAATCTCAGTTTCGCATAGTCATTATCCTGATCAACTCAGTTTCATATAATCAATATCCTGATCAATAATGTACCTCCATGCGATGGCCTGCTCTTGATGCACAGACAGCATGGTAGTAGGTCGAACACTTGTAGCATTTTGTGCAAGAACCATGCATCTGCTTGCATATCACACATATCTGAAGGCAAAATAGAAAATAAAGTAAGCAGACAACTAGACATAATTTTCATAACTTATGAATATTCAAGTAATCAAGGTGCAGTGAAATAGCAGCAACTAAATACTCAAAAAACAGAAAAATATAGACACTGGTTAACCTTCTTAAAAGACTCCGATCCTATATTTAATATGCCAATTGCAGGTTCCATTGTCTCCTCGCTAGAAAATGTGACTTCAGGTCGGAACCAGGCACATGTGACATGAACCCAAAGTGAATCTACATCTGTTGGCTTGAGAGCACCACCTATGGATAAAAAAAGTTAACACGCAGACCTAATAAAAACAATTTAAGTAACACGGTCTAATGAGATACACTTAAATGACTGGAGCACTCAATCATTCAACTGAAAAACTATATCCAAGTGAAGGAAAATAATGATTTCCCCAAACATGGCACAAAAAACAGACCAAGCTGGTGCCTGTGAAAATAAAGGATTACCTTTAACAGGGCAAAGACAACAGTCCTGCCTCTGTTGAGGTGTCTCACAAGCTCTGCAAACCCACGAAGTGAAATCCCGAACACTCCTTGCTCCATAGCATTCTTGGTGAACAGCTACCTGGCATCTGGAAAATATATAACAAAATTATTATGCAAGATTTTCCTGTGACTAACCATTTTCAATTCGTCCCCGACATTGCAAGTTCAGGGTAACTTACCTATTGCAGATAATCATTTTATTATATTCCCAGTCTTCAACCCATCGACAAACAGCACATCGTTCAGTTGTCCATTTAGCATACACTGGGTCATAAGCTTCTGGCAAAATGTATCAAAAGTGATGCTTCCAGTCAATGGATATATGCTGCACTCACTAGTAATTGGTTAAACCAATCAGATGCTAAACAAAATTATACCTTGAAGTAAGTCGAGGAGCTTTTCTTCCCTTTGTTTCGGAGAAGCATGTTTGTCAACATTTCCACAAGATGAATTTTCAAGCTGCGGGGTACCACAGAAAAGAACAGATCTTTGAAATACAATCATGCAGGAAAAAGGAACAGGGCTGAACTTGTAGAGCATAGTTATAGGTCAGGAATGGTCAAGTGTAAGCAGCAGAGGTATATAACAACCATAAAATAATGACATTAAACAAGATCTGGAAGAAATACCAGTTTCACTAGCAACTCCATTGTGCTTTTGACTTTAACACTGTTCTTCCAATTTTTTCTTTTGGAACCTGTATGTCTCTCCCACTCACTAAGACTTAGCTTCCTTTTCTTGCAGGAACTGCATTCACATAAAACCCTGAGAGAGATAACAATAATTTTTGGTAAGGCAGTCAAATTAAAATTAACAAATAATTAAAAATGCTAATAATAAGTTGCTTAAGATATCAACAAAAAGATTGATTCAAAAATAAAAAAACAAGGAAATACACAAAAGCAAGGACAGCATACACTAAAAATAGCACACTTGCCGACCTTCTATAGCATATTTCACATTATAAGAAGGGTTTCAAACAAGTTAAATCAGAACTATACCATGAAAATTTCAGTAGTGAATATATTTTCTATTCAATAATGCTTACACATGCAGCTCACGTATATATAATGCCTCCACGCCGTGGCACCAAATAGGTATTGTCTCAGGCAATCTTTCCTGCACGCTGCTGTCACATCTGCTTAACAAGTAAAAATGAAGCATTTCTTAGCATCCTGGACATGTATTTAATTTAATATTATTTTCCAACTAAAGATGATTTCCCAACTATAATCATAGTTACTGAAAGAGAACTAACGGTGGCTCGCTAGATGAATGCTTCTTTTCTTTCTCTGATAGTCTTTTAGTTTTTGCCTTGCAATCAGGACAGAAGTACTCCGTGTCTTCCAAATCCTTCAAAATATATGCTATATTTAGTTAAGCCTCAAATTGTAATGCCACAATTCATTCATAAAAAGCAACAAAGCAAACCAAAACGGATAGCAACTCCACGTAAGAAAAGCAAACCTTTATGTTGCTGCATGTCTTGTCACATTCTACATGAACCCAAAGTTGGCAACCATCACAGCAAACCTGATTTTATGAGCATGCAGTCAATACTTTAATTTGTGGAGAGAAACTAATCATTCAAAATCACACTTATTATTGATCTTACAAAATTTCCCCCATCTGTGTGATGCCAGATCTTCTTGCATATGCTGCAATATTGTTTTGACTTTACTAGCTGCAAAAACCATAAGATAAGCAGCCATAAGGAAGCAATTATTTGTATAAAGGATCTGCCTAGCTCTCCAGATGCAACTAGCAGTATATTGAGAAAAAAGAGGCCACCAAAAGGAGCCATCTGTAGAGAAGATGAAAGCAAAGTACATACCTTAGCACAAATTCTGCAGAGTAATTGTTCTGAATCTTCGGACTTCTTTTTTTTTGCGCTTTTAGATGGAAGACTCAACCCACAACTTCTACAATGCAATTCTGATTTGCTTACTGCCTGCGAAGGCAAACTAAAACTAGTAAACCCATATGATTAAAGGGTTCAATCTTTGTTCAACAAATCAAAAGAACTATATCTAAAATTCAATTGCACGCCAAAAGCTCATGCCATTACTCCAGCATTTAACAAAATATTCAGACGAAATGAAACTGAGGATATAAGCAACTATTTTCTTGCCTGTATCTGGGATTGGCATTCCTGATCGTTGTTTGAATCAGTGACCTCCTGCAAGCTCTTAGGAATAGATTGGTTGTATGTTGGCTGCCCAGCTGTATTCACCCCATTTAATTGAACATCAAAAAAGCCATGTTCAGCAAGGAAAGCCTCCTCTATAGCCATCCGAAAACTGCCTGAGTTGGCCTTATACAATTGCTGCCCTTGAAACCTGAAAGAAGACAGACAGCTTCGATTAAAAACCAGATCGTGACAGATGCCCTTCAGCTTGCTCTGAGCAAATAGTTTCTCAACTTTGGTAGGCAACCCACAGGCATTTGACAAACAGGAAAAAAAAAAAAAAAAGAAGAAGAAAAGAGAGTTTTTTAGCAGCAGAAAACTCAAATGAGTGTTTGACAAAAGACAAATATCAATAAATGCTCTCTGACATGGTTTTACTAAAGATATTTCACCTACAGGCATTTGGCACCGTATTAGAAAACAGAAACGAGTGTCTAAGCCCTAAAAACAAAAAGCTTTAGTTTGAAGATTCTGCTTCTATGACTTGTGTATGCTAATGCTGCTTAAAACACAAATGCAGTACATACCGATCTAGATAGTCTACGAACGGGAAAAGCATCCCCTGTTTCACCCATGCATAATCCTGTGGACCAACAAAATTGGAAGTCTATTAAAACCAGTTAAAAGATAGGGCCAGATTTGTGAAGGAGTTCTCCGGACGCATACTTTGACATTTTGACACCCAAAAAAAACCCGAAAGCTCTTTGGAGTTTTGCACCTCAAATGATAAAAAACAACAGGATGATTCTCTAGTGAAGGTTCCAAGAGTCATATTTTATCAATGAAGGGGCAAAGCTCCAAAGCACTCTTGGAAGCTCTAAAGCATCAAAGGGAACGCATTGGGTTAAGGCAATCCCAAAATAGGCGTAAACTAAGGTAGTAAGAAATGCACAGCAATATAGACAAAAATCTAAGGTTACCCTTCCATGTCCATTGCCGGAATAGCCAAAGAACATAACACAAATAGCGCCAGGAATACAGAACTTGAGAACACTCTCTGGAGCCTGCAACATTGCATCGATTACCATCGCGGGCCAAGCAGGGCACTTCTTCCCCGACCTCGCCCAAACTATATCTCCCAAAACAAAATCTTCCGGACAGTAGAAATCCTCTTTCCTCTCGACACCCTCCTTCCGTTGCCTGCATTCGATCACCGCCGGACCTGGATATACATCCATTGCCTCACCCACCTCTCCATTCACCCAAGTGAGGGTACTACAAGAGGTAGAACACTTGTTTTCGCCAAAATTACCATACGGTCGATAGCACTCATCTTCTGCCGACAATGCAAATGAATTGGGGTTTTGTTTGAGGCTAAAGGGTTGATCTTTCGCTCCAAGAAGCTCTTCTTTGTCCTGAGAATGGTTCTCAGCGCCATTCGTGCTGTGCTTCTCCTCCTTAAGAGGGTCTACGAGGACCGAATCCCTCAAACGCGAAGGGAGGACCTTCGCCCGCCCCCTCAACGTCCTCACCGGCGGCGCCCCCGCCGGGCGGTCCGTCGGCTCCGACGCCATCTCGCCGGGGCCGAGAGACACCTCCGACGACAAGGACGGCGCCCCCGCGGCGGAGGAGGTAAGCTCCTCGCGGCGAAACCCTAGCACGTCCCCGCCGTGTTCACGGGCGATTCCCGCTTCGGAGAGGCCTCCGACCACCTCGAGAGACGCGAATTCGCCCTCCTCCTTCCGCCGCTTCTCTCGGCCCTCCTCGTGCGCCGCCGCAGCCTCCTCGCCGTCGCCGGAGAAGGAGGGGCTCTCCGCCTTGCACCGCTTCAGAGACTGCATCTGGGACCTCAGGGTCCGCTTAACTATCATCTTCCGAACCCAATCCGGGCAAAACCATAGGTTCAGAAACCCTAATTCCCCTCTCAGAGGAAGGAGAGGAGCAGTAGGAGAGGGTTCCGAATTCCGATTTGGGGAAGGAAGGGTTCGAAATTTGAAATTAGGGAATTAGGGATGGCCTTCTTCTCAATATTTGTTTTTATGCTTCTTTTTGCGATTGTAATGAAACAGTAGCGTTCTTTGGTGGTTGAGTTCCCTCTCCTTTTTTTTTTTTTTTTTTGGCTCCAAATCTCAGTTCGAGTCGAAATTTTCGAACACGATGCGCAAGAGAGAGAAAGAGAAAAAACGACGATAACTTCGAGTTTCCGATTCGATTTCGATATATATATATATATATATATATATATATATATATATATATATATATATATATATATACACACGTTATTGTTATTATAAATTTATAATAATATATAATATATAATATATATTTATTATTTATTTTTATTATTTATTATATGCATTACGTTTTTTTGCTTCCTTGGTGGCGGGAAAGCGAAACTCCGAAGGAGGGAAAGGAAGAGCGATTCGTGGGTTAGATCTGGTTTTGGGTTATTTACGTATCTAATTCTATCAACAATTATTTTTATAAAAGTAGTCCTTTATAAAAAATATTTATAAAAATAAATTTTGTAATGTCAGAAAACTGAAGTGATTTTTTTTTTTTTTTTTTTTTTTAAACGATGAATGATTCATCACATTCATAAAATTTATCATAGTTTTAAAAACGGTAAATTATTCATCGTTTTAAAAAGCGATAAATTATTCACCGCTTTTTAAAACGGGTGTGAATTTGTTGAAATGTAGTTTAAATAGAAAAAAATAATAGATTTATAAAAATACTCTTAATAATTTTTTTATTAGAGTTAGTTTTATTCTGTAAATATTTTAATTATTTGTTATATTGTTAATCAAAAAAAATGTTGATTGAGTTATATTATACACGATCTATAAATTATTAAAATTTACGAGAAGTAAATCTTTTAATTATCTGTTATATTACCATATTATGGTATTTATATTACATCTATCTATTTATATATATCTATAAGAATATTTTGCAGAATGTAAATCGTATTTCTATAAAATACTGTTATAATAGAATTTTTTTTAGAAATAATTTTATAAATTTTTATAATTATAAAAATAATCTTTTGAATTTTTTTTTATAAAAATAATCTTAAGCGGTGAATCTGGTGAATCTTAAAAGAGGTGAATCTTAAAAGCGGTAAACTATTTATCATTTTTATAGGACTTGAAATTTTTTGAAAATTTATAAATGCGGTGAATGATTCACCGAATTTTAAAAAAAAATTCTTGCTTTTTCTGCAACTGTCAGTAAATAGATTTCTCCCCTGTTTGGGGAACTGAATCTTGCTATCTACGTTTTGGATGGTCCAAATTATATTGAAAATTATTTTTTGGTTTGAAAACAAAAAATTATGTGTTTATTTAGGTTTTAAAAAAAATTATAATTTTTTTCGGTAAAAAATAAAAATTTAAACTGCGTAAATTTACTTGCATTTATTTTATTTTATTTCTTTTGTCAAATCTAACTGATGTGAATTTTTTTTTTGATTAAATAAATATTGATGAAACACTACGAGATTGATTTTTTCTTTTTTTTTATTTTTTACAAATCAAATATTACAAAACTTCAAAATTTTTCATCAAAATTTCTTCACATAACGGATGGCGCTCGATCATTTTTTTTTTTGAGAGAAAGGTAGCATGCTACCCGATTCGTTTATTTTTTAAATAAACTTAGCTAGAAATATAAAGCAAGTAGGCTTCGAACTCGGGTCTTGAATATCAACCATCAAGTCTTTTGCCATTTGCACTAGAGACGATTGATGATAACAAGACAGACATAACATTTCAACACTTGCATTCGCTCTAACCAACTTTCTACGACATGAAAACTGTGGTATCGGCAATCCGTCAACCTCACAGATACTCGTAGCCTTCTTGTACCATTTGAAGCTTCGTGCTTTTGCATCCCGTGTTACTTTGTAATTTGAGCGATACCTACTGGGACTTCTTTCTCGAAGGCCTTATCTAGAGTGATAATTTTTTCACTTAATGCAGCAACAGATATAAAAGTATTCTAACCCTAGCTGATTGAATAAAATTCAAATGGTTTAAATCTAAAATTATTTTTATTAAAAAAAAATTTAAGTAAATTGAGAGCGCTTTTCAGGCCTAGATTCTTGTCTCTAAGATCCTGTTTGGTTGGGGGATAAAGTAGGAATAACCTTTTTTATTTCTCAATTATTGCCAAACAAGAGAGAAAAAAGCATAAAGATACAAATTTAAAATATTCTCACCTTAAATAACTCGTTAATTTTTATTTCACATCCCTGTGAAAGAATGTGTTAATTTTTATTTTACCTCCCTGTGAAATAAGGTGTTAATTTTTATTCTACCTTTCTGTGAAATAAGGTTTATACCTAAGGACAATGAATGGAATTTTTTTTTTTATTTTTTTGCTTTATTTTCGCTTCCATCTGAGACTATATTAACTAAAATATACTATTTACTAATTATATTTACTAATTATATTTAATAAAATATGCTATAAGATATAAAAAATTATTTTATATTTTATCTACTAATTATGTTTACTAATTATTATTTATTAAAATATACCATAAAATATAAAAAATTATTTTATTTAGATAAGATATAATTTATTAACAATTAAATTATCATTTTAATTAATTTATAATAATTAAAATTAATTTATATATATATAAGAGGTAAGGGTAAAATTAGTATTTTAATAAAAAATCTATCATTTTTTTCTACTATTCTCCATTATTCCATAATTTTAGCCAAATATAAATTTTTTTATTCCAGAAAATACCAAATTTTGAACCAAATGCAATTTAACTTTTTAATATTTGATTATTTTAAAATAACAAACTATCTTAAATATAAAAAAATTTATATCTCTTAAATTTATATCCAAACCAAACAGGACTAAGTGAGCGGGAGAAGGAAAAGGAAGCTAGGATCATGTGGGGAGCTGGGCTGTGTTGGCTCGACAAGCACGGCCCACATAGACAGGCTAGATTGATAAAGTCTAGATCAGGTTTCGATCTGAGCCGTGCTGTGTCGGAGAAGACCGACGAGTCCAAATATAGTGGCCTAGTGCTCCGAATCGTCGCATACCGGCTCGTTTTACATCCCTACTCATATGTTAGATCCATCTTATTAATCTTACAGCAACACGACTCTATTTATTTTTATTAGGAGTAATTATTTATTTTATAAATTAAAATTTAAACTAAATATATAGTTACACAAATTACATGATATATATACTAATTAAATTTTTAAAAATAAATAATATATTTAAATTTAAAAAATAAAATACTATTAAATAACTCAAACTAAATAAATAAATTAAAATATTGAATAATAAAATAAAGTTTTTAAAAAAGTGTGCATAATTGAAGCACCATTTACCAATCTGAAAAAGGCAGGGACAAATGGTGAAATTAACCCTTACCTCTTATTTAAATGCCGCGTCCTGTCTCCACCGTTCCCCACTCTTCTTCTTCTTCTTTCCACTGCTCCAGAGTCTCCGTCCCCGCGAAGAACGCGATCTCCTCCACCTTTCTCCTCCACGATCATGGCGTTCGACAAGATCAAAGTCGCGAACCCCATCGTTGAGATGGATGGTGAGCAAAACCCTAATCTCAAACGCCTCTCCCTCTATCTCTATCCGAGCCTCTTCGATTCCTCTTGTTGATAATCCTATGTCGCTTTGTTGGAGCTCGAATTCGCAGTGTTTGAAGCTTCGAATCGAACTGATATACACGTAATGGATGTTACTGGATTTAGTGTTTGTAGTTTGCCGATTAGCGTAGTGTTAATTGGGTGAAAGTGTACGGAGAACTCCGTGAACTATACTGATCATTATCAAATTGGCCCCCATGTTAGTGTTTTTTTAAAAAATTAATTAACACAACCTTAGCTTTGATTGTGTTGATTTGAGTTATTCTAGCTTGTTAGATTAGGAGTTTTGTTGATTTCGACAGTGTTTCAATTAAACTTAATAATTCTAACCATTTTTCAGCAAATGAAAGTTCTGTGAATAAATAACTGCTATTTGCTAGTAAGTTAAAAAAAAAAAGATTTGACTTGCTAGAATAGTTCAACTTTATTTTTATCAAATTATATAATCAAAAGTTCAGGAAATTCAAACGAAAATACGGAAAATTTGGTTGTATACTTAAAATTGGCTATAGTTTTGGAGTCTTAGTACATTTTTACCTTGTTAGCTAACCTCCTGTGATGCCAAAGTTGCGTCCATTACGTCGTTTCACAGATAGGATTTACTGACCGTGTATTATCCTAATCAAATTACTTATTTTGATTTCTATATCTAACAAAATATAATTCAAAGTAGTGTTAAATATAAACCGAAGATAGTCATTAGATAGAATGTAACACAAGATATCTCGTCGAATACGATTACATCTGGCACGTATTAGCAACATGTTAGATTTCCAGAGCACATGGAGAGCGGGGGTTGCCTCATGTTTCCTTTGTTTTATTTGTTTTACTTAAAACATGTAATTATTCTGCTTATTCCAACGTTATTTAATATCTTACATATTTGTTATATATAAATATTTGAAATCGTTCATGATACTGTGATGCAGGTGATGAAATGGCTCGGGTTATTTGGAAAATAATCAAAGATAAGGTGAATAACGACTTTTACCATTCCATTTTCTCCAATATATATTTTTATTTTTTTTCTATATATTTTGTTTGGTTATCACTTACCATTGCCAGCTTCATTATTTCAAGTATCTCAAGTCATGGTTTTGATGATTTGTGTAGCTTATTCTTCCTTACCTGGAGTTGGACATAAAGTACTTTGACCTGGGTATTCTTAACCGTGATGCTACAGAGGATAGTGTTACAGTAGAGAGTGCAAAAGCTACTCTTAAGTAAGCATTGTATTCTTACTCTTTGCATTATTGCCCCCCCTTTTTTTTTTTTTTTTTTTTTTTTTGTCTTGGTGGAATATTCTGTGGCTCATATCAGTGGTTCATATCTATATCTACTGTAATTTGATTGTCTGTGATGCTTTTGTTTGTTATTCCATGTCTTATAATGCAAAATTTTATGATTTTGTGGTAATATATCTAACATTATGCAATTTCATATGGTGCTCCAATTGGTAAAACTGTTACTAGCTGATGCTTTCCTCTCTTCATGTTAGCTGATGTAAGAAGAAATGATATGGCTGAATGATTTAATTGTTCATAAGTTATCATTTCTTTATAAGAAGCAACACGGGTGGTCTAATAACAGACCACCCTTGATGGAGATTTTAAGTATGTGTTTCTTGATTTTCTACTATCATTGACCACTATCACCAACCAGGTATCTTTTAGCTTAATTATTCTTTCAATTAAATTATTTTTCTATACCGTCTGAGGTTAAATTACCTTGTTTATCTCAGGTACAATGTGGCAGTCAAATGTGCAACAATCACTCCAGGTACAGTTGAATTGATTGAGGCAGATATTTCCTCGCATGAAATCTTTCTAGTAATTGCATGCCTATATTCTCCATCCCGAATGAATTTCGATTTATGTTTTGCCTTATGGGGTTTGTGATCTAATAGATGAAACTCGTGTTATGGGGTTCGTGGAAGAGTCCAAATGGAACAATAAGAAACATCTTGACTGGTATGATTGGCTTAATCTAATGAAAATCAATGTAGAGTGAAATTATATGAATCCCTATTTAATTTATTTTCTCCTGTTTCCTTCTGCAGGAACTGTTTTCAGAGAACCTATCATCTGCAAAAACATCCCAAGGCTTGTCCCAGGTACTGAGAAAATAACATACTTTATGCTTATACTCACTAAATCTCTACCTTTTCATATCTTTTAAACTTCCAGGATGGAAAATGCCGATATGCATTGGAAGGCATGCTTTTGGTGATCAGTATCGAGCAACAGACACAGTGATTAAAGGGCCTGGAAAGCTTAAGTTAGTATTTGGTAGGTACACTTCATTCAGACATGATTCAAGTAACTTAATTTAAGTTGTCAAAGCGCTGGTCATGCAGACTGCTGGATGTCCAAGTATCTGTTGTTTTACTTGACATGGGCCTGTTTGAGCTTTTGCTATGCTGTTTGAATTGAGCTACCTCTACAGCTTCTGGGTAAAGCAAAATAATTCTAACTTTGGCCCCAAATAAGCTCATTTTAGCTTCTCTACAACTGCCACTGCTAGAACTCCTAGACTTCTATTTGCTAAACACCAGTTTAAACCTGGAACGCTTCTGCTTTCTCAAGTTGAGATGCTGTTCCAGACGCCACAAACACTAAATGCTCTTGTTTTTCTATGGATTATGAATTCTTTCTTTTCCCCCGAACGACTAGAGGGGAAAGAAGAACAGGTCGAGCTAGAGGTTTTTAACTTTAAAGGAGCTGGTGGAGTGGCTTTGGCTATGTATAATACTGATGAGGTACATACAATGCGGGTCACATATTTGATATACTATTTCTGAAACTAATCTTATCACCTTTTCTGATTTTCGTACATTGTTTCTTTTATTGCGTGACGATACAGTCCATTCGTGCTTTTGCTGAGTCTTCAATGAATATGGCTTACCAGAAAAGATGGCCTCTTTATCTTAGCACCAAAAATACTATTCTCAAGAAATATGATGGGAGGTTCGTTGTTCATGTTATTTGAATAATGTTGTTCATCTTGTGCCTGTACTAACTAACTGCCATAATTCCATAAATACTCATTATTTGCCACATAATTTCTTAATGTAGGTTTAAAGATATATTCCAAGAGGTGTATGAAGCTGAATGGAAAACAAAGTTTGAGGCTGCAGGAATATGGTCAGACAACTCTACTTTCTCACCGTGCTGTTGTTGATTATTTTGACATTCCTTATAGGTAGACACTTTTTTACATGTAGACATGCTTTTTTGCGTTGGCAGGTACGAACATCGGCTTATTGATGATATGGTTGCCTATGCTCTTAAGAGTGAAGGTGGTTATGTGTGGGCTTGCAAAAACTACGACGGTGACGTGCAGAGCGATTTCTTAGCTCAAGGTTTGAACTTGCCTTTAGTTAATTCTGTGTGTCTATTGTGCACTGCGAGCATATTTCTCACCACCTGTTTGGCATGGGTGAATAGCTTTTCTACTAAGAGTAGTCAGGGCAAACAGAAGTCTGGAATTTTTATTGTGTTGAGAAGCTGAAAGAGTTCAGGTGCTCCAAAGCTGAAGCTCCAATTTGGAGCTTCTACTTTTGTTGCAGCGTGAAATTGGTGGGGAGATCTTTTTGGGAAGAGCTGATGATGCTTTTTAGAACAGATGCTATCTAAAAACACTTTTGCAGAAGCTCCAGAGGGGCCAAATGGGCTTTAGTTTGAGTCAATTTTTTCTGATCAGGGTCAAAAATGGAAATAAAATATATATTCTGATTAGGGTCCTAAAAGGGTCAGAAATGTATGTTCTGATTATCATTGCATATTTTCTGTTTTTTGTAGGTTTTGGATCTCTAGGCCTAATGACATCAGAGCTGGTATGCATACGCCCAGACATATCAAATGTGCCTTTTGTTGTCTGCATTTTATGTCAGATAAATAGCATAAAATATCCAATCTATTACTATAAACTAAAGGGTGTGGAGCACTCTCCGTTTGTTGACACGCATCTCGCCCATATATTTGGTCCACCCGGTGCACCGTGGATTTTATAAAAAATATTATATATATATATATATATATATATATATATATATATATATATATATATATATATATAATATCAAAATTTTATAATTCTTAATATATAGCCATTTAAAATACTATAAAATAAATTTAATAAAATAACTTTTATTTTAAAATTTTAGTTTTGATATTTCTGTCATACAAATTTACTGGTGTGTATGAAATGTACACATACACCAGGTGCAGGCAATAATTTTTAATAGAGAGGAACCATTGTTTGTGGACATGTGTCCATTCCATTGGTGCGCCCGGTGCATCATGGACCTAATAAGAAAATTGTAATTTTATTTAAGTGGATATATCTAAAATTTATAAATATTAACATATAGACATTTTAAATATTATAAAATAAATTATATTAAATTTTAGTTTTGACATCTCTATTGTACAAATTTACTGATGTGTATGAGAGAAATATGTACATTAGGTGTAGTCAATGAGTTGGACTAAAGGCCACTTTGAATTAGACCCCTCAACTATGTTAATTTGATTAATATCTCATCTACTTTTAATTATTTTGATTTGAGCTATTTTTCTAAATTGGTTGGAAGATATGTTAGATTTAATAGCTTCATTGCCTACCAACTATTAAACCAATTAGAGTACTTCCCCACCTTTTGTCAATTATCTATTGTAAGCCCTAATTTTAGAAAAAAATATTTCTAATTTCTCTAATGTTTTTATACTTTTGAGAACTATTTGGTGCTTAATTTTGCTGAAGTTAGGGATTTCTTACAAAATTAAATATATGTTTAAAAATTCTAGAAAAACTTTATAAAATCAATCAATTAAAAAAACTATGAATCAGATAACTACTTTAAAAACTATGAATCAGATAACTACTTTTTTTTTTTATCATAATATTTTCAATTCTTGACATTGCTTGCATGTGTCGACAAAATGATCTAAATAGAGTTAGAAGAATAAGAAGTAAAAAAACACAAAAAGAGGATATGTATATTTTGGACAAACTGGCCTAAAAAATAAGCATATTACGAACTTGTCTTTTTTGCTTCATAAAATATTATATTTTGGAATCAGATGTCGATACAAATATGCCTTTAATACATATGTTTAATAGTAATATATACTATATTTTATAAATATGATTAAGAACATATCTATCGTACTTGCAGCAAAGCGCGGGTACATCGTTAATATATACTATAACTGATACTAGAATCTTTACATGCAAAGGCTTTATTTGCTACTGAGTAAATAAATCTGCCCCCAACCGCCGCTCTGTTTTAGGTCTGCCCTGATGGGAAAACAATCGAAGCTGAAGCTGCGCATGGCACAGTCACTCGCCATTACCGAGTTTATATGAAAGGAGGGGAAACTAGTACGAATAGCATTGCTTCAATCTTTGCGTGGTCAAAGGGGCTTGCACAGAGGTGTGTATATCTTTTAGTTCTACCATGTGAATACCATTTATAATTTCGGTCATGGTTGATGTTAGATTGTCTATTTCCGTGTAGATAAGAAAATTTTCAATGAATCGATCAATTGAAAATGTTCTCTTTTTGTTGAATAATTGAATAGGGCAAAGCTTGATGACAATGCTCGATTGCATGATTTCACTGAAAAGCTTGAAGCTGCCTGTGTAGGCGCCGTGGAGTCTGGGAAGATGACGAAGGATCTCGCCACCCTAATTCATGGGCCCAAGTATTCACACTTGATATTACTACTATATGCTAGAAACTTGTAGCTTTTGGATAAGTGCTGTGGGAATAAAGTTGTTGGGAAAAGCACCAACAACTTCGCCGACATCCTTAATCGCTTCCTGCCATAGCAGAAGCAGAATCCTCAAAATTGAGCTACTAACTTTTGGCGTTAGCTTTTGGAATAGAGAGGCTGCTCTAAAAAGTTAAGTTTGGCCCAGCAATAGCACACTCCTTTATAGATTACTGAGTATAATGGATGATTCTATTATAATTTGCAGTGTTGGGCGAGATCAGTATCTGAGCACCGAAGTGTTCATCGATGCGGTTGCAGAGGAGCTGACGGCGAGGCTTGCTGGGAGATCGAAGTTGTAAACCTCTTCTCACTATGTTATGTCCTTTGAAACACTGCCATTTGATTGGGAAACAAACACATTTGGTGTTTAGCTCTCAAAGTTATTTTTAGGTGCTCACATTTGGTATTTTAGCTCTCAAAATTCTATTTAGGTGCTCCGGTAGTTGTCCCGCTCGTGTTCATCATGTGCTTTTTACCGTTCTGAATTGCAGATCCGAATAGGTCGGAGACGCTTCTGCGAACACCTCGAAATAATGCGGCGCTGAGATTTACGTCATTGTGTAATAAATAAGTGGCTTATCCAATGGCCCAATTCGGAATGGAATTAAAGCTTCTAATCAGCTGTACTAAATCCTAAAATGTAAGCCTAGTCTTGCATAGATGTAGTGCTAAAGTAATCATATAATTTCACAAACGATCATGTTCATTTTTGATTTGAGGGCTTTTTTAGTGATTAATCAGGTGAAAGTTTTCTTAATTAAATCATTTGGACTCAATTATATCTAATTAATACAATTTTACCTTCTCGACCGATCATTTCCGACCGGTTCGATTTTGTTCCAACTGCAGCTCGGGTTCAATTGCTTGTCTCTGGTCAGTCGATTTTGGCCCGTCTCAATTACCGGCCCAGCCCACGTTTTATCAAATCTCTTCGGCCCTAAGTTTTTTTTTTAAAAAAAAAAAAAAAAAAAAATGTAAAATGCTATTTATTAGTATTTTGTAGCGTTGCAAAGTTTGAGAGAGGAGAGCAATGGACGACGTTCTCACTGAAAACCCTCCGCCTTCGAGGTTCTTCCCAGAGGACCTCGACAACTTCGCCACCCCGCCCCCTCTTCTCCCCTCCCCCTTCCTTCTCCTAAACCCTAACCCTAACCCTGACTCCCCACTCCTGACCCCTTCCCTCCTCCTCATCGCCATCTCCGCCACTTCCCTCTCCCTCCTCCGCCGCGCCGCCCCCAAAACCCTCGTCGGAACCCTATTCCTCCCCGAGATCCCGCTCTCCGGCAACGCCGCCCTCGCCTCCTCCCCCCGCGACCGCTCCTGCAACCTCTACGCCGTCGACGGGCCCGGGTCCTCGCCCGCGGTCCTCGCCGCGGTGCAGTTCCCCGTCGCCCCCGAGCGGTCCCGCGCCGTGGCGAAGTCGCTCCTCGGCGGGGTCGGCGCCGAGAGGGTGCTCGTCGTGGACGCGATCCGGAGCGAGAACTACAGGGGGCGGCTCGCCGTGGACGAAGCCCTAGTCTTCAAGCTGGAGACCGCGGAGCAGCGGCGGAGCGGCGACCCGGCGGTGCGCGGGGTCGAGTTCTTGCCCTCGGGGAGCGTGATGGATGGCCTCGGCGCGGCGATCCTCGCCGAGTGCCAGGTGAGGAGGTGAAGGCGACGCTGCTCGCGACGTGGCCGGAGAGCGGGCCGACGTCGGTGGTGCCGACGCTGTGTCGTTTGTTTCGGGAATTAGGGATTGATGTGGGCGAAATTGATGGTAAGGGCGACTCCGACGCAGGATTCGGCGCTTCATTTCACCGCGATTCGGATCTGTACACCTGAGTGCATCGGCACGACACGGAAGGTAAAAATGCTCACTGACACCCAATTTTAGGGTATGTTGTTATGTTTCAAAGGGAATCTGTGATGGTAATTGTTAGCATTCCAATCATTCTTTGCTTGTAGTCGCGCAACAAAATTGGAATAGATGTTTCATGTCTTGTATTTACTAGCAACTCTAGCTTTGTTCCCTGCACAATAATTTGAGGAACTTCTCTAGCATTTAATTCTTTGAACATTATCTTATCTTTTGTATGAAGTAAGAGGTAAAGTAAGTGATAAATCATGAAATTTGTGCTTCATGCGTGATTATTTATTTGTTAAACCCAGGGACGGAGTTACTACTTTTACTGCTATAGTAGAAATATAAATCTACCAAGTATAGTTTTGTCAGTATAAATAGTTAGTTATTTTTTCCCAAGGTAGATATGCATAAATCCAACTTTTCAAGTTTATAGAAGTCGGACATCACATCACTAATGCGGCTGTAGCTGATTTATAAGGAAGTTCAACTTTTTTGGAATTTGAATATTGGAGACTTCGTGATAATTTTCATTCCAACTATTAGTTTCAGATTGTGACTCCGAAGAATTATCATCACTTTTTCTTATCAATTTTAGATGATTTACTGGTAACTGGATAGCTTATATAAGTTAGTAAAAATTTCTTTAGCTATTAGATGGCACGCTATATTTTCAGAAATTTACTTAGCCTGTAAAAGTATTTTGATTGTGGACTTAGCTTGGTTGGACTTGAATGAGTTAGATAAGTATCAAGATTGTCTCGTAGATTGAATACAAGGTAATTGATCAAGTTCTTTCAAGCCAAATAGAGAGGTATTTAGTTGAGAGCTTCAGTCTAGACTATAGGAGCAATAACATGACATGATAGAGGGCAAGACAATATATAGAACAATAGTTTTCCTAATCTGTTAATCAACAGTAACACATTGCTTTGCTACAACCAGTTCTTTTGCTTGCACCAATTGGAAAATCATTGGGAATTGTTGGAAGTTGGCCTCATGTGTGTTCTGGATTGTAGATGTAGGGGTGGGGACAACATGCTTATAGTTGATGAACTTGTAGTTATTAGCTGTAAATGAACTTGTTAATTACATGAATATTCCGACTAAATTAAGAAGCAACTGCTGACGAGTGACAATACATGATTAGCAAGTGAAAATTTCAATAATATATACCAAATGCATACATCCTATAATAGACATTGTAATTGGTCTCTATCATTCAAAATGGTAGCTATATATTCTGGAGATGTCAAGAATCCAAGGACGAAAGGCTCAACTAGATACTCAACAGTTCTCATTCACCTACTATACTCTCATTACTGTTTAGTTTAATCTAGATTCTTTGAGTTATTTAGATACATTCGTTTGAATAAAGCACTATTTTATTTGCACATATTTGACCGATACAAGTATCAGTCATTCCCTGTAGCATCACAGGCGCATCTTAATCATGGTAATTTAATATATGCATTCATTATTTTCATGGTTCTTACTAATCTTTCCATGATCATTAATGGCAGGTCCATAGTTGGCTGAAGTTATGTTCTTATCATCGTGACTTGTCAGATAAATATTTTGAGGAGTGCTTTAAGTTATTTCATCGCGGAAGTCTGTTCAATTTTAATTATGAAATCAGAATTTTCTAACATGTAAACTTTAATTGGTAAAGGTACAAGTTAATGGAGAGTAGGGATCAATAATACTAGTCTGATGAAGAGCATCTAAGCTGTCTGTCTTTTTATACGATCTCTTATGAAAATCTCTTTATAATCTCTTTTTTTTCTTTGCTGGCCAAGAATAATGCATGCCACTCGTTCAGTTAGCTGTAATCTTATTATAGCAGCCTTGCTAGTTGCTATTGGAGAAAAAAAAAAAAGAAAAAGAAAAAGAGCCATTGATGTGTGCTATATTTGTATATCCTCCAAGGTTCAAATCAAACATGTTTCATGTGTGATTTAGTTCCTGGAAAGAGAATGCGTTTTGACGTGTGACCTGCATGAGAGCGCTATTCATCTTTCCTTTGTGCTCACTATTAGAGCGGAAGACTCGAAATAGTTGAGTTTGTTATAAATTCTTTTATTATAGGCTTTGTTGGGGGATTGCTAGAGATTTAATTTATTTATGTATGAGAAGAAAGTATGATTGAAAAGTATTATTCACTTTATTTTGTTAATGATGTAAGTTTTTTTTTTTTTTGTAGCAATACTTACTTTTGAGTTGTATAATTTACATTCATATATATCAAAGGATGAAATTGGGTGTGTGCGAAATTTTCCTACAAAGTGGCTAGATCTTCAATAATGTACGGAACGGGTGTGCAGACCATCCGTCATCTAATTCGGCGGACTGCTTATTGAAATTTGATATGTAAAATTTAAAAATTATTTCCTAATCCTGTTCATGTGCTGGTGGACAAGGTTCGTGCTAGAATGTCTCCTGCCACCGTTTCTAGACTTCCGTTATTATTCAACTCAACTCAATGTTCGTAGCTGAAGACTTTCACAAGGACTCACATAACGTCATTCCGTACAAGTCTATATCAGTGGGCCCCGCCAAAACAACGGATAGGCTTCGTGCGGCGCTGCAGCCGCCACCGTTCGATCACAAAAAAAGAAAAAGACCTTCCCTCGAACAGGGGAGAGAAAAAAAAGAAAAAAAAAATGTAATTCACGAACGAACCTCCTTTATGAAGCGATGAAGCGATCCTCCTCCTGGTCGAGACATCCGCAGCTCGCCGCAAGATCGAGCAATTACTAAAAGTAATCGAACTCCCCCAACCCCACCCCCCACCTCCAAAAAGAAAATAAATTGAAAAATGCCGTTTCCAGTTTCTTTATTGCTCCAACCCTCGCCTCCTCTCCTCTTCTCCCTCACCTACCCCTCCCGTCCTTCCTCCTCCTCCTCCTCCTCCTCCTCCTCCTCCTCCTCCGCCTACTCCTCCTTTCGCTTTCACCTTCACCGCGCCGCGATCTCGTCTCTGCTCCCGATGCGCCGACGCTGGAGGAGGAGCCACGATCTCGTCGATCGCCCCGTCGCCGCCGCCGCTGCCGAGGGCTCCGAACCCTCGGTCGCCGCCGTAGATGATAAGGTGAAACAATCGTTTATTTCCCTTGATCGTTTCGATCGATTAGATCCTGATATGTGAGTTTCTGAGATCTGTTTAAGTTTCAGTAGGGCTCGATTTCGGCGGTTTTTAAGCTATTCTGCAGCATATTTATGCAATTGCTTTGAATACTCTAATTGTTTCGCCCGTGAAATTGGCTGTCGAAGTACTTGTTTAATATCTGAGGTGAGGGGTAACGAAGCTTATTTGAAATGGAATCTATGGATTAGAGACGACTCTACTGTTTTAAAGCTGTAAGTTAACTATACAGTGAGCATTTGTGTCGAAATTGTAATGCTGTTCTGGTGGATTCCGTAAAATCATAATCTACGAACTAGGCACATGCATATGAATTCTATGTTGATCATTATGCTCTATTTAACTATTGTTTCTAGAGTAACTTCGGTCGGGATATACTGTATTTATGCAAGCTGAGACTGATTCTTAATATCTACCGATGATTTTTCTTAGATTTAAGTTATATTCATACTTCTCTATTAATTTGCCATTGTTTAGCAAATCGTTATGTTATTCTGGAGGCTACACTCGGGATGGTTTTGCGTTAACTAAAATGTCAAAGACTCTAGGTGCTTGTTCGATTCTGAGAATGATTACTATTGGCTAACCTTTGTTCAAAATAATCCTCAAGCTATGACTTTTACCATAGCCTAGAAAATAGTATTGCCGCTGTGTACTTTGGTTATGGAGGATGCGTTAATTTTCGTAGCAGCTCTTTTTCTTCATTAAGCTGATTATCACCTGTTGAATTGCTGATTGATATGTATGTTATTCACACTATTAACAGAGGGTGGGTCCGGATCTTCAAACACTTTTGAGAAGATTCTGGAAAGTCGCTGCCCCCTACTGGTCATCGGAGGACAAAGTCGAAGCCAGGCTAAGGCTTGCTGCTGTATTCGCTCTCACCTTAGGAACCACTGGCATAAGCGTTGGATTTAGTTTTCTTGGTCGCGACTTTTATAATTCACTTGCTAGTAAGTTTTTCTCCTAAATAATCCATGATCTCGTTACCAAAGTTTCTGTTATATAACTGTGTTTTCTATGATATACTCTAGCTAATCAATCTGCAGCTTCTGCTCGTTTCTTTTGCAAGACAAGGATCAGGAGCAATTTACGAAGCAACTTCTCTACTATTTAGGGGGTTTTGCTGGAGGAATCCCGGTGAGCATATTGCCGCTCTCTTTTAGGTATCGCTCTGCAAGCCATAATGTGATAAATGAAATATCTAGTTATTCTTACCATTAACTGAATTAAATATTGATGAATTCTTTGTTTTGATGATTCTTTACTTGTGCAAAGTGAATTTAATGTGAATGATGATTTCTGGAAGAGGCTTCATTCTTAGTCTTATCATTTATAGAATAGATCTATACATCCATCTTCTATTTTATATAATGATGTCCATCTGTAAACCATCTAAAATTTCCGAAAGTGAGGTTTCATCATGTCGTTGTTTAGTAATAAAAGAAAAGTTGAGTGGCTATTTCAAATTGTCCTATAGTTGAGGGAGTCTTCATACATTTTTACCTCTTGTATATTAAGTTCTGAAACCTGGTTATGTGCGTGCATTTTAACATTTCTTCCTTTCTATATTGAGTTTCAACTAATTCTTCTAATAATCTGTTTGTCTATTGCAGTTCTTTGTGTTAAGAGATTATGCAAAGGAAACCCTTTCTCTAAGATGGCGATCTTGGATGACGAGCTACTACATGCAACGCTATTTTAAGAACCAAACATTTTACAAGATCCAGTCTCAGTCAATAATTGACAATCCAGATCAACGTATTGTTGATGATCTAAGTTCATTCACTGGAACAGCACTTGCATTTTCTTTGACTCTTGTTAATGCTGCTGTCGACTTGATATCTTTCAGCAACATTCTTTATGGAATTTATCCACCATTATTTGTCGTGCTTCTTGTATACTCTCTTGGGGGCACAGCTATTAGTGTCTTCCTTGGAAAGGTAGTCTCGCTTGTACATTAATTTTTGAAAGGTAAATAGTGTTTTACTTTTTGATATTGAGTGATAATTGTACCGTTTGTCTTATAGGATTTGGTCTCTTTAAATTTCATGCAAGAGAAGAAAGAAGCTGATTTTCGTTTTGGACTTGTACGAGTTCGAGAAAATGCAGAATCCATTGCCTTTTACGGTGGTGAGGGAAATGAATTGCAACTTCTGCTCGAGCGTTTTAGAAGGGCTTTTGAGAACTTAAGTGTAAGTTGTCGATCCTCTCATAACCTCCCCGGCTGCGCCCCCCACCCAACCCACACGCACGTGCATGCACACACACAAGCCTATCTTTTGATGCTCTTAAATAGAATTCAGCCTCGTTTTTAGTAGAGAGCAAAGGGCCTAACTGTTAGCAATGTTTAGCTAAAAGGAAAACTCTTAATGTTATTTGGCCGATCTTGACCAGCTTCTCTACTTGAGAGATAGAAGGCAAGCATTTGGCGAAAAAGGAAAAAAAGATTAGATCTTTTGACTTGGCGGTGAAGTTGAAATAAGCATTTTGTCCCTGAGAAGATGAAACTGGAAATTGATTTTAATCTATTTCTGCTTTTGTAAGGAGTTTGAGTGGGGTGTAGTGGGGGTTGGTTCAGGTGTGTGGGGTGGTTGTTCAATGTAAGATGTTGTAGGTACCTTGCAATAGCTTAACTCAAGCAACACTTCTATAGAAACTTTAATTCGCTTGAAAAGTCTGTTGTCCTTGCGACATCTCCTTTTATAGTTGCCTTCTATGCATTTGCACCCTTGATATTCCTTCTAGCTCTTACATCTAATAAAGTACTTGAAATGGTTAAACAATCAAATGCAAACTCAAAGAGAATTTTATTAATTTGATGGCTTTCAAATCATAGTAGCATGTCCAGATGTTTATTTGCTTATTGTTGCATAATCAAAGTCAAGGTAGCGATGTCTATTTTTATAGTAGTTTTTTCTAAAATTGTATTTCCAGATAATCATATATGGTCTTATTTTCTGTAGTTACTCAACTACCGTCTGAGTAGGCAAATTTTAGAGATTTACTTAACATTTATGTCAAGTTGCTACATTTTTCGCCCCATTTATTAAATTGTAAGGAAGACTACACACACGAGAAAAGCATTATTGTATTTGATGCTTTGTGATAATTTACAAACTTCCTTATGCAAAAAGTATTTATGCATAAAATGCTTCATATTTGTTTCTGCCTCTGTTGCAGCAACTGTTGATAGCTTCTCGGAATCTGGATTTTTTCACCAATGGCTACCGCTACTTGATTCAAATTCTTCCTGCTGCTGTTGTTGCTCCGATGTACTTCTCAGGAAAAATAGAGTTTGGAGTGATCAACCAATCTGTCTCTGCTTTCAACCACATCCTTAGTGATTTCTCTCTCATTGTGTACCAATTTCAGGCAATCAGTGCATTCTCTGCTGTTATCGATCGTCTAGGTAAACTCTCTGTGTGTGTGTGTGTGTGTGTGTGTGTGTGTATGGCTAAATACATATGTATGGATTTATGGATATGATGCTTGCGCACCAATATCATTTAGACATCTTGGACCATTTTCTGATCTTTTACAATATTATTGCATGTGGTGCTCTACCTTCAGGTGAGTTCAATGATCTTTTGGATGAAAGCCAGCCTTCTATTATAGCCGAACATGATAGCAAAGAAGAGATAAACATTCTTTTCAAAGAGACTACCTCTTCATTGAGTTCAAATGGATCTGTGCCTCATGCTGAGTTCCAAAAGTTACTAGAGATTCAGAATTTGACATTAGAAACACCTAAAAGTAGAAACGTTCTCATTACTGACCTATCTCTGGAGATCAACGACAGAGATCACTTGCTGGTTAGTTACTTTTCTCATATCTCTTTTGACATATTTACATACATATCCTAGCAAAATTATGTGTCTACATATATGGCCTGCAAAATCTAAATTTTCATTTATACCCTTCAAAATTTATTTTTTTAATGTTTATACCCTTTTACTAACAAAAATGTCCTTAAAAGCTTTTTTGTAATAGAGAACCAACTTTTCCCATGAATTGGATGGCTTCCCAAACTAACATACTCCGCGGAAACTGCACTTTCTAGTGGTTTATATGAATATTCTGATTTTCCAAGGTTACAAATATAAATGTATGTTTTTTTTAGGATAGTTGAATATTTAAGTATATGGCTTTGCACCATATGCACTTGATTCCACAATCAAGAACTATTTTCTCTTGCTTGTTTCACTTTTAGGTGATGGGACCCAGTGGGAGTGGTAAGACTTCATTCTTACGTGCTCTAGCTGGTCTTTGGAGCAGTGGTCATGGGAATATCATATTTTATGTGAAAAATGGTAGGCAACCACAAACAAGTTCAGCAGGTACTGGCTCTTCTGAACCAATGAATTCACTGAAGATTGATGAGCTTCAGAGACCCAAAAACAGAAGAGCTGGTGGCGTGTTTTTCCTTCCTCAAAGACCATATATGGTTTTAGGGACACTTCGCCAGCAATTGCTTTATCCAACATGGACTGAGGATACATGCCTCCCATCAGATGAACCTCGGAATTCTGGTATGTTGCACATTATAGTATATATTATTGCCTATATATATATTCTTTTATATGTGGAAGAAGAGAGGATTGGAATCTGCACTCAGTTACCCTCCTTTAAATAAGTCTTCTGTAATAAGGTAATGTTTAATAGTAGGATAGATGGAAAAGCTTGAAAATCCTAATGATCTGTTATTCTTAATTGGATGATCAGAAAATCTGATGAATGTTCTGTAACATAATTTGTACATAAATTTATGTTCCAAAGATTAATAATCTTTATGGGCCCTGCCTCTCTAAGAGGACTTGACTCAGGCTAACTTTTGCTCCAACCTGATAATTTTGTTGGGGCAGACTAGGGCAACAGTTGAAAAATAGGTAAAAACGTATAGTACTTGGACTATGGGTTATTTTGATTTGGCTACTCAACCTTTCAAAAATTTGATTTTACTATATAACCTTTTAATTTGTTTGATTTGAGCTAGCCAACGGCACTTTGACTTAAAATTTGAATGTATTGTTTATCTTTACAAATTTAATATATTTTATACAATTCTCACAATTAAATATTCATTAAAGTAAGTAATTAGTTTGAATTTTAAAGTCAAAGCTCTATTGACCGACTGGAATCAAACAAATTGAAAAGTTGAGTAGTAAAATCAAAATTTTGAAAGCTTTGATAGTCAAATCAAAATAGTTCATAGTTCAGGTAAGTTTTATACATTTTTATCTGAAAAATAATGGATTTAAAAAGAGTAACCTACAGTTGGCCTGGGTTAATGGACTTTGGGTTTAGTATAACCTTTTTCCAACCTAGTCATCCATACAAAGAATCAGTTAGATAAATTTACTGAGAATTGGGATCAGTGATTCAAGAGTTTTTTTTTTAACATTTAATTTCTAAAACATGCTACAAGGTAATGGGGGTCTCAATCTCATGATCCTATTTGATCCTGCTCACCCTAATTTTGCTTAACTTGTAGACAATATACATTACTTTGTGACCATAAGAATGTTTGAAAACTATTACAACATCTTTTGGCACTTTTCTTTTCTATGAATATTTTGAAGTACCTTTTTGTGCTTTTACAAGAAATTACGGAAGTTTTCAGCATCTGTAATTATGTAAACCTGGTTATAATTTCTCAGGTAATCTGCCTTTCTTGTGTCAAGTATCACCATCACTAGATATACTTGATAAGCCTGAGATGCCCACAGTTGATGATCTGGTGAGAGTGCTCGAAGCTGTTCGGCTTGGGGACATCTTGTCTCGTTTTAATGGCTTGGATTCCATATGTGAATGGTCTAGTGTTCTTTCTCTTGGCGAGCAACAGCGTCTTGCTTTTGCTCGACTGTTGCTTGCAAAGCCCAACTTGGTTTTATTGGATGAGTCTACAAGTGCATTAGATGACACCAATGAGGTATGGTATATGTGTCTGTTTTATACTTATTGAATGGTATGGTATGTGGTCAACTTTAATGTTCTAGTCATGGTATAAATTGCCCTTTTTCTTTTAGAAATAACTCCAAAGGGCTTTTTAGTTACAAAGAACTTGTGGATGATTGAAATCGTAAACAACATTCAACGTTCCTTAGTCACCATTTGTTTAGTGAAAGCGAAATCAGTTGGTTGCTCCTTAATTAATTGACCTCTAGCGCTCAAACACTGAATATTAGATCCTTCAACATGACAAAAAAGAAAAGATCTTCGACGATTTTGCCGATTGCAGCGATATGTTTTAAACTTTTGACACATCTTTTTTCTTTTTCTCCTTATTCAAGTTTTTAATACTGTGAAACATGTTCTTCTTACAATTGCATCTTATCCACAGGTTCATCTGTATAGGCAGATTGGAACAGCAGGGATAACATATATAAGCATCGGTCACCGAAAGACACTTTATAAATTCCATAAGAGGGTCTTGCACATATCAAAGTCTGAATCGCGCGATAGTAGTGGTTGTAACTGGCATCTCGAATCTATAAACCCGAAGACTACATTCGAAGAGGCAGCTTCGGCATACTAAGATTACAAGACCTTTACCAGAAATTAAGCTCTACACAAGATACCACCAAACTATGTAGCAGATGTGCTAAGAAGAGAAGTGATTTTCCTATATGAAGTTGGATTGCAGAATTTAGGCGGCGGGAGTTTTCGGCGGGAGTTTTCTCTTATCAGTTCTCTGTTTATCCTCTGCCATGAAGTGCTTAGGTACTTGGAACTGCTTCAGATGAAAAATGAGTGCATGGATTATTATTCTTCTTTGAAGATCTCTGTAACATGAGCCAGGGTTCGTCTATTTACAAGGTTGGTAACGATTAATTCTGGTTCTCGAGCCAAAAACTTATTTTTACTTGTATAATTTGTCTTTTGATATATAGTTGCATTAGGAGCTACCAAATACAATACCTCTAGATAATTAAATGTGATAGCATTTACTGTGTACTCTCAAAACCATCATCTCCCGAACAAAGACAACTATTTTTATGTATTTGTGGTGCTCAATGCAAGTTATTACCTTTTTATCGACAGGAGTTTGGATAACGCAGGTAATCTCCTGTTCTTGGTTGTAGGACTATGGGCTATATAACGAGAAACGTGAACAGCCGGACGATCCGCAACCAGCCGAGGATGAGAATTCTCTGAGGCTTGGATGGCGGTGAGGATGATGGTTGCAATTTGAGAAGGAATTGTCTCCAACAATGGTGATTTGTGGTTTGAGAAAGGGATTGAGAGGGGGAATTTTGGGAAGAAGAAGGGAATTGTAGAGAGAGAAAGAGAGAGATGCAGAGTTGTGTTTGGTTAGAGGGAAAGTTCAATATTCTTTTCATATCTCGATACAGTTTATATCCTTGCTATTTATACTAATCTGTTTGTATACTGAAAAGTAATATGTAAAGTATCAGGGTTCTATTTACAAAAGTGTAATTCAGTTGGGGGCCAAATGGGCCGCACCGTTGCAATTGCCATGTGATCGCGGGCTCTAGCTGGGCTTCCTTGTAACAACCTTGTAACTAACTCATGGTCGTGGGCTCTGGCTGGGCTTTCTTGTAACAACCTTGTAACTAATACAGGGTCGTGGGCTCTGTCTGGGCTCCCTTGTAACAACCTTGCAACTGACGTATGATTGCGGGCTCTGAGCTGGGCCTCCTTAGCATCTACTTACCGGGCTCTTCAAGATAAACCCCCGCCTTGGGTTCCGCGCCCACCTACCACCTCTGGAGCCTTCCTGACTTCTCTGGATGCCTCCTTTACTTCCACAGCACGCCTCCTCTCACCTACCTCCTCTGGAACCCATCTTGTTCCATCTCTCTTTCCCTCTTTCTCCTCTATTCTACTCCCTACTCTTCTCTAATGCGTAATGTATATGCTACTTTGTAATACCCCCCTTCCATTCACTCGATCCTTGTCCTCAAGGATCAAAAGCAGGGTAGCGCTTCTTTAGCTTCCAATAATCTTCCCAAGTTGCTTCTGCCGGGCTCAGGTTACTCCAAGTAACAAGCACTTGACTAATGGTGCATCCACTCTTCTGTACCAGCCTTCGACTCAAGATCCTCTCCGGCTGTGCCAACAACTCACCAGTAAGTCCGACAACCGGCTCCACCGAAGATAACTGCTCTTGCTTCCGTACCCCTCTCTTGAGTTGGGAAACATGAAAAACTGGATGTATCTTTGATCCTTCTGGTAAGAGTAGCCTATAAGCAATTGGTCCAACTCTTCCCAGTATTTCATATGGGCCAAAATAGCGCGAGGTGAGTTTTAGATTTTTTCTCATTACCACACTGTATTGTCGGTAAGGTTGTAGCTTGAGATACACATTCTCCCCCACACTATACTCCTTATCTATTCTTTTCTTGTCTGCATACTGCTTCATCCTATTCTGAGCTTCTTGCAACCTTTCTCTCAAGAGTTGCATCATCTGCTCCCTCTCAGTCTTCCAGTCTTCCACAGAAGTATGTAAGGCTTTATTAAGATGGACTACCAAGTGGGTTGGGGGTACGTACCCATATAGAGCCTGAAATGGTGACATCCCTAGGGAGGAGTGGTGGGAAGTATTGTACCACCATTCAGCTAGGGAAAGCCACTTGTGCCATCCACGAGGTCGATGAAAACACATATATCTGAGATAAGTTTCAAGACATCTATTGACCCTCTCTGTTTGTCCATCCGATTGGGGGTGGTATGCAGTGCTCATCTGCAATTGCACCCCCATTAGCCTAAACAGGTCTTGCCAGAATTGACTGGTGAAAATCTTGTCTCTGTCTGAAATAATTCCCTCAGGTAGCCCATGTAATTTGTAGATTGAGTCGAAGAAAAGTTTAGCTACATCTGAGGCAGTGTATAGGTGAGCTAGAGATAAAAAGTGGCCATATTTGGTAAATTTATCTACCACCACCAGTATGGTATCTTTGCCCTCTGATCTCGGCAATGGTTCTATGAAATCCATGCTTATCATTTGCCAAACCTGTTCAGGGATGGGCAAGGGCTGTAATAGGCCCGCATAAGGAGTCCCATCCACCTTGTTTTTAATACAGACTTCACACTCCTTTACCAAATTCTCTACATCAATTCTCATACCAGGCCAAAAGAACAACTGTTTCATTCTTTTATAAGAATTATCAATGCCAGAATGTCCTCCCAAAGAAGAATTATGCAATTGTTGTATTAATTTTTTTCTCAGTTGTCCCTAATTGCCTATATACAGTCGACCCTTATACCTGAGTATACTCTGTTGATAAGAATAGTGGGGCTGGAGTGTTGGTTGTAGTGTTAAGGTTGTAAGAAGTTGCTGTACCTTGTGATCTCCTTCATAACTTGCAGATACTTCAGTGGCCCAAGTGGGTACAGCAGTGGAGATAGCCTTAACACTTCCCTCTTCATACCCCCTTCTTGATAAGGTATCAGCTGCCAAGTTCTCTTTTCCCTTCTTATATTTGATGGTGTATTCTAGTCCCATGAGTTTCAGCATACCCTTTTACTGAATTGCAGTAGTGATCCTTTGCTCTAAGAGATGCTTCAAACTTTCATTATCAGTTTTGATTATAAAGGGTTTTGAACTGAGGTAATGCTTCCACTTAGCAACTGCTAATAGTATGGCTAAGAATTTCTTCTCATAAGTGGATAGCCCCAGATTTCTAGGGCTTATAGCCTTACTGATGTAAGCTATTGGTCTACCCCCTTGACTCAGCACAGCCCCCATTCCAAGCCCACTTGCATCCACTTCAACAGTGAATTCCTTGTTGAAGTCAGGCATGGCAAGTACAGGGGCAGTTGTCATAACTTTCTTTAGCTCATCAAATGCTATTTGAGCTTCTGCAGTCCATTGAAATTTACTCTTCTTTAATAGCTCAGTGAGGGGCTTGCTTATACCTCCATAACCTTTAATGAATTTCCTATAATACCCTGTGAGGCCCAGGAATCCTCTCAAGCCTTTGATTCCAGTGGGTCTGGGCCATTCAACCATAGCTGTGATCTTGTCTGGATCAGTGGCCACCCCTTCTTGAGTAATGATGTGGCCTAGGTATTCTACATATGGTTGTCCAAAGAAACACTTAGTCCTTTTGGCTAAGAGTTGGTTGTCTTTAAGCACTTCTAAAACTATGCCCAGATACTTCACATGCTCTTCCAAATTGTGGCTATAAATCAATATGATATCGAAAAAAACCAAGACAAACTTCCTTAGATATGGTTGGAAAACATCATTCATCAAAGATTGAAATGTGGCTGGCGCATTCGTTAAACCAAAAGGCATCACAAGAAACTCATAGTGGCCTGCATGAGTCCTAAAGGCTGTCTTGTAGATATCTCTTTTATTCATCCTGATTTGATGATATCTTAATCGAGGATCAATTTTGGAGAACAATTTAGATCCTCCCAGCTCATCTGATAAGTCATCAATAATTGGGATTGGATACTTATCCTTGATAATATCTTTGTTTAGCTGTCTATAGTCAACACACATTCTCCACGTGTGATCTTTCTTCTTTACAAGTAAAATAGGGGAAGCATATGGACTGTGGCTTCTTTGTATGAGGTTGGTTTCCAACATTTCAGCAACTTGTTTCTCCACTTCCTTTTTCTGTTCATGGCTGAGCCTGTATGGTCTAATATTGACTGGCTTGGCATCAGGTTGTAATGGAATTCTGTGATCATGGCTTCTGTGGGGAGGCAGCTTCTTGGGTTCTTGGAACACCACAGCATACCTTTCCAGGACCAATTGTATCTCTGAAGGAATGTCCAGTTCCTTCTTAATGGCTGAAGTACTAAGATGTGCTATGGCACAACACTGCCCTTGAATGCCTATCTTATACCATTGTTTAGCTCCAATAGTTTTTAAATTCGCATTCTCAGTGATGCCTTTAACAGTAACAGATTTCCCCCCTTTGTTAAAAGTGACTGAATGATTGGTATAATCAAAGGTAACCCTTCCACACTTCTTAAGCCAGTCAATTTCTAATATTACACTGGATCCCTCCAATCTAATTACCCTTAGGTCTGCTTGATATGTCTCTCCATGCATAACCCATTTGAAGTTTGAACATTTCAATTTACTCAATACCTTGTGTCAATTGGCGACAGTAATTATGAGAGAAGTGGCAGCAGTAATATCTGCTTTTACTTCCTTCGCAATCTGAAAGTCAATAAAACTGTGAGTGCTGCCTGTGTCAATTAATAGTACTACTACTGATTTGTTGCCTACTTCCCCCTGTACTTTAATTGTTTCCTGCACTAGTTCTCCACTCAGTGCATGAACTGAGATTCCTACTTCAGAATTTTTCATTTTAACTAGTTCCTCTTCCTCTTCTTCTTCCATAGCTAACAATAGAGATTCATCAAATACTTCTTCTACTTCTATTTCTCCACATATTTGATTTAGAGTTTTGTCCTAACACTGATGTCCTGGTTGATACTTGTCACCACATTTGTAACATAACCCTGCAGACCTTCTCTGTTCAAATACTTGTTTGCTGATACCATTTGAGCCTTCACTTACCCTGCGGCTGAACCCCCTGTTGCCCTCTAGCTGACCAAGGTTCATCCTGACAGCATATGGTTTAGAGTAAGAGAATCCTTGTCCTGGATTGCTTCCAGATTTACTGACCAACTTCTGCTTCCTCCACATCATTGCTAAGGCTTGTTCATGCAACTTTGCTTGTTCATAAACTTCTTCTAGAGTTTTGGAATTAGATAAATCAATGAAAGGGACCAACTCCTCCTTGAGTCCACTGATGCAGCTTTGGATGAAATGCTCCTTATTCAATGTGGGATTAAGGTACAACATTCTTGCCCTAAGCTCTTCAAACTTTTCTTGATATTTCTCTACAGTGGTAGACTGAATCAACTTATTAAATTCTCTTACTAACTTCTTCATTGTGGCTCCTTCAAATCTTCTGCACAGAGCCTCAGTAAATTCATCCCAACTAATGCCAGGCTTATCCAATAAGTAGCCTTCCTTCCACCTGTGAGCTCTTCCTGAGAAATGCAGTATAGCTACTTCCACCCACTGCTCTTCTGGGACTTGGTACAGCTTAAAATATTGTTCACTTTTACTAATCCATTTTCTTGGTTCATCTCCTTCAAATATAGGATAATCCAGTTTAGGATGAGGTACATAGTAGGCATTTTTTTTGCATTTGACTTCCTTGACAACTATCATGCCCTAACTGTGGATTTGGCAGGATTCCCTTTCCTTTATCTTCTCTGTAACCAGCTCTGGAGCTATGGCTAGGCTATTGATCATATGTGAATTTACTCTCCTTCAAGGGTGGAGATGAGAGTGAAGGTGTGCTGGTGATTGATGTGTGTGTGCTGAATAATTTCATCATTTGCTCATGCCTTCTGTTTGCCTCAGTAAGCTGAGCCTCATGCCCTTGTTGGCCTTCTTTCTGTATTTCTTCTAATTGATGCACCACCACTCCCAGTTTCTTATTGTATTCCAACTCAAACTGCTGAAACTTGGTATGCAACTCCTGATTACAATCAGTAGCTAAGTTTTGCATCCTTTCTTCTAGGATTCTACGGTGCTCACTCAAATCTTTAAGCCTTGTACCCTCAGCCATGTCTTCACTGAATATATACTCACTAATATGCCTAAATCTGTTGTTCTTCTTCTTTCCTATCTTGTGATTTCTTATTCTAATTCTGATACTTTCTCAGATTTCAATGCCCAGTATGCAGTTACCAAGAGATTATGCTTCTTACTTTGCAGTAAAATAGTAATGAGGTAGGTTTAGCATTTACCTCACTACAACTCTGCTCCTCTTTTGGGATCGGTTGGTACAATAGGAATTCAGGGCAATTGCGCAGTTTGCTTCTCAGAATCTCAGATCTTTGCTGCTTCTGTAATGGTGGGTACACTCTCAGTAGCTTTGCTTGTTCTCTTGTTGCCTCGATCTCTTGATGCTTGTTCCTCAGATCCCTGGGATCGGAACAGTTTTGATACCAATTTGTTGCAACCGGACGATTCGCAACCAGCCGAGGATGAGAATTCTCTGAGGCTTGGATGGCGGTGAGGATGATGGTTGCAATTTGAGAAGGAATTGTCTCCAACAATGGTGATTTGTGGTTTGAGAAAGGGATTGAGAGGGGGAATTTGAGGAAGAAGAAGGGAATTGTAGAGAGAGAAAGAGAGAGATGCAGAGGTGTTGTGTTTGGTTAGAGGGAAAGTTCAATATTCTTTTTATATCTTGATACCGTTTATATCCTTGCTATTTATACTAATCTGTTTGTGTACTGAAAAGTAATATGTAAAGTATCAGGGTTCTATTTACAAAAGAACCCAGAACATTAAGGCCTCGCTGAGATCGAGGCAGACCTGTAACGAAGTCCATCGTGATCTGCTCCCACTTCCAAACTGGCACAGGAAGCGGTTGCAGTTTTCCCGCCGGTCTCTGGTGTTCCGCCTTTACTTGCTGGCAAACTAGGCACTGCGCCACATGGTTCGCCCTGGGACCTTAGGGTTCATGCTCCTGATGTCGTGAGGATCATCATGGTGCAGGCCGAGCCGCTGCCGCCTTCCCGATCGCCGGCGGTAGCCCTCATCGCCGGATTATCGTCTTCATTTTCGGCCGCATTTCAGTTTTCCAGATGGCATCCTGGCGGGACAAAAATGTATCGAGATCTAAAGCAGCATTACTGGTGGCCTGGGATGAAAGCTGATATGGCGAACCATGTGGCGCAGTGCCTAGTTTGCCAGCAGGTAAAGGCGGAACACCAGAGACCGGCGGGAAAACTGCAACCGCTTCTTGTGCCAGTTTGGAAGTGGGAGCAGATCACGATGGATTTCGTTACCGGTCTGCCTCGATCTCAGCGAGGCCATGATGCTATATGGGTTATTGTGGATCGACTCACCAAGTCGGCTCACTTTCTACCGATCCACACGACATGGACCCGTGATCGACTCGCCCAGCTCTATATTGATGAGATCGTGCGACTTCATGGCACTCCAGCATCGATTGTTTCTGATAGGGACACTCGCTTTGTGTCTCAGTTCTGGAGGAATGTACAGGAAGCTATGGGCACGAAGCTAAAGTTCAGTACTGCTTTCCACCCCAAGAGTGACGGGTAGTCCGAGCGAGTCATTCAGACACTTGAGGATATGCTGAGATCCTGTGTACTTGAGTATGGAGACGGCTGGTACCGGTATCTTCCCTTGGTGGAGTTCGCCTACAACAACAGCTATCAGGCGAGTATCGGTATGGCTCCGTATGAGGCACTGTACGGGCGCCGATGTCGGTCTCCCATCTGCTGGGATGACGTCGGTGAGCTCCGTGTTATCGGGCCAGAGCTATTGGAGGATGCAGAGGCCAGGGTGCGGGTAGCAAGACAGCAGTTGCTGACCGCGCAAAGCAGGCAGAAAAGTTATGCGGACCAACGATGACGAGACTTGGAGTTCCAGATTGGTGACCATGTCCTGCTGAAGGTATCGCCAACACGGGGAATCAAGCGATTTGGGATTCGCAACAAGCTCAGTTCGCGTTTTGTCGGTCCTTTCGAGATATTGGAGCGTATTGGCCCTGTAGCATACCGACTAGCTCTTCCTCCTAGCCTTGCCCGGGTGCATAACGTCTTCCACGTTTCCATGCTGCGGAAGTATATCAGGATCCTTCACACATTATCAGCCCCACCGCTGTCCAGCTTCGCGAGGATCTGAGTTATGACGAGGTACCTCTGAAGATCCTGGCTCGAGATGAAAAAAAGCTGTGGAGTAGATCGATCCCCTACGTCAAGGTACAATGGGAGAACCATGAGGAGCGTGAAGCCACGTGGGAACGTGATCAACCATGATAGAGCGTTTTCCCCATTTATTTGGTTCTTAGTTGTATTTAGTTTCAGGGACGAAACTTCCTTTTTGGTGGGAGATGCAATAATTCAAAAATTTTATTGTAAATAAATAAGAGAAGATGAATAAAGGTCTAGTTGATATTGGATCATAAATGGCAAGAATTGCCTAATTGCCTTTTCTGCGGTATAGATTGCACAGTTAACGAGGCAGAAATATCGCCTTTCAATCCGAGCCGAATCTCGAAAATCCGAGATCACCAGTGCGACCGTCTCGTCAAACTGATCGAAATTGATATTAAGCATGTTCAGATCCAACGGTCGGATCTTCTAGAAATCAGCGATGAAGCGGGCGGGACCCGCGACTTAAGTGAATAGTGCTTTGGAACAGTAGATGAATAGTAACCCCTATTTCGAATTTCCCTAAGTGCCAACTTTGGCTAATTCGCCATCCGGAAACCGATGTAGCACTTCAAATAGTCGATTTGAACGGTTTCGTCGTTCTGAACGCAATGGCGCTGACGGAATTTTCGTTTGACGACCCTAGAGTCTCGAAAAGCGCGATAACTGTATTTTGGAACAGTATTTTATGGACCGCGATTTTATCCGGGCGTTTTCTCGAAAAACAAAAATCGCTACCTGATAGGTTTCGTCGAGCCGGACGCCGTGGAGAGGTCCGTTTTTCAAATTGACGATTAAAAAGTTTCGAAAAGCATGAAAAATAGCGAAAAATACAGTATTTTATGCAAAACCCCATATATTCTTGTCTCGTTTTGCGTGCCACCGCTGGGGGAGGGACTTAAGTGCGAATAAAAGATGCTGTGAGGGACTAAGCACTGAATAACAAAGAATGGAGGGCTAAACTGCAATTGTGCAATTTCAAGTTTGAAATTCAAACGAGGATCTCCTCCTCTTTAAACCCCGCAACTTGAGGCCAGATACCAGTCCTCCAACAACCTTCCTCCTCTCTGCCGCACTCTAAGAGGAGCCCCGCACCGGCCGCCGCCTCCCCGTCGTCGGAGAGAAAGAAAAGCCATCCTCTCCCTCACCTCGGTTGTGAAGGTGGACCTCTCCCGGATACCCAGGGTGGCCTGAGCCGCGTCTGAAGACTCCTCAGTGTGGCCGCATCCAAGCCCGAGTGGAGCCGACACCCAGCTCCGCCCTGCGCCGCCGCGGCCAGCTTCTTCTTCCTCCATTTTTCCGGTAAGGTAAGTTCTTGGAACTTTCCTCTTTGTTTCGGCACTTGAGCATCACCAGTGTGTTAGTGACACCGAGGGGACCCTCTGGGTGCAGGCCGAGCCCCGGCCGCCGTCCCGATCGCCGGCGGGAGCCGTCATCGCTGGATTATCGTTTTCTTGACCGATCGTGGGCGCCGCCGTCATCCGGCCATCAAGATCAGGATCGGCACCGTTGGATCGACTCCCCTCGTCGGCTGTGGCGCCTCCACCAAGTTGGAGGTCCATCGATTGAAGATCCGCGCCGATCGAAGCTTCCCTAGAAACCGGGTTTTCTCCACATCGGCCGATCGTCGTGGTCCGGCGCCGTCGTCGCCTTCCGACGCCGGCCACCACTGCACCGAGCTTCGTGGCGTGGAGACAAGGCTCTTGGTCCAAGTCGCACCGGCCCGGAGCCACCTCACCGGAATCCGCCATTAGCGGCCCTTGAAGCTTCGCCGAGCTCCGACGCCGCGCGTCGCCGGCGCCTCCGGACGTCGGCCAACGGTGCAGGTAAGTCTGGTTGACCTTCCTAAGGTGTCTGGTGGCGTTGCATGGCTTCCTTAACGTCGGATTTTTGATTTCCAGAGTTGCACCCGAGTTCGGCTTCGATCTCATCTCCGGCCAACTCCGGCGCTCCGGCCTCCGGCCAACTGCACAGGTAAGACCTAGACACCTCTCTTATGATCCCCACCATCTTGGTTCTGGGCCAGGGCACTTCTGTGATTGGGTTTCCAACCTTGCACCCGAGCCACCCTTTTTCGGTTTGCCTCCGGCCGCCGCCACCTCCGGCCGCCGGCGCCCGACCCAGCAAGGACCGGGCCTCATCTGGGACCCCTAGCTGACTACTGCTCACCTCTGTGGCTGGGCTGAGCCTGAGTTGCTCTAAGAGAACCAACCCGAGCCCTAGCCGATTTTTGGGTGCTGCTCCGGCGACCTCTCCGGCCACTTTCCGGCGCGCCTTCGGTGAGCCCCACTGTCCTTAGTCCTTGCTTGATACCATGCTCTAGTTAACTCCTGTTTAGATCAAGCATGATTAAAGTTTAAGCATAGTTGCAAATGAACCCTAAATAATTGTTGGGCCAACTTTGCCTTCGGGCCCCGTGCCAGCCCAACCTTGTGAGCACGGGCTCCGTCTTGTCGTAACGAACGCACTGAAACTTACGGCGTCGTTGTTGGACTCCCGGATTGCAAGAACGAGTCGAAACAGATAATAAGATAGGGTAATCATGCAAATTAAAATATATTATGGACCAAATTGCAAATTGGACACACTAGCTGTCTTGAGACAGTGTTTTTACACTTACAGGGCATTTTGTTTGAGTCCCGTGGACTCTCGTTGATCGGGAATCGGATTTATCCCGCCAACCAGCTATATTGTTCAATAAATCGGCGATGTTGTCCGTATTAGCTTTCTGTTACTGTTGTGTCGTCGGGATGGGTTTGTGTGAGTTTATTACTAGCCTAACCGTGCATATATAGGGGAGCCTCTGTCCTTGGGATAGAGGATTTCCTATATGTGTGGCGGTCTGTTACGCCCAGTTTGCGAACTCTGATTTTATAAAAAAAAAAAAAAAAAAAAAAAAAAAAAAAAAAAAATCAGACCTGATTTTTAAAACTCGGGGCGTGACAGATTAGATGGTATCAGAGCCAATAACCAGCCGGAAGTGTGCGACAAGTCTCGGCTGAGTCTGGGTCTAGATGACAGGACTAGCGAGACGAGTCTCACATCGCCTGGTGATCTCGGGCTGCTGTGTGTGTGTTTGGGCTGACGAGGATGTCAGGCCTAAACGGGGGGAGTCTGTGACGCCCCCAATAGTCCCACATCGGATGTGGATGGAATTGTGATTGGATTTATGTGAGACTTGTACACTAGTAATAATAACTGGGCTTAAGCATTTTGGGTTGTGGTTTGGGCCCAACGAGTTATTATTGCTAGTTGACCGGGTCGTTACAATCAGGGTTCTATTTACAAAAGTGTAATTCAGTTGGGCCAAGTGGGCCGCACCGTTGCAATTGCCATGTGATCGTGGGCTCCAGTTGAGCTTCCTTGTAACAACCCTATAACTAACTCATGGTCGTGGGCTCTGGCTGGGGCTTCCTTGTAACAACCTTGTAACTAATACAGGGTCGTGGGCTCTGTCTGGGCTCCCTTGTAACAACCTTGCAACTGACGTATGATTGCGGGCTCTGAGCTGGGCCTTCTTAGCATCTACTTACCGGGCTCTTCAAGATAAACCCCCGCCTAGGGTTCCGCGCCCACCTACCACCTCTGGAGCCTTCCTGACTTCTCTGGATGCCTCCTTTACCCTCCTCTCACCTACCTCCTCTGGAACCCATCTTGTTCCATCTCTCTTTCCCCCTTTCTCCTCTATTCTACTCCCTATTTTTCTCTAATGTGTAACGTATATGCTATATTGTAACACTCCTGTTCTTGGTTGTAGGACTATGGGCTATATAACGAGAAACGTGAACACGCCTTTTGAATATTATACGCTTAAATTAGTGCGCCATTTCAAAAAAGAAAAGAAAAGAAGAAGAAAAGAGAAATATTACAGTAATGTTAGTGGAAAAGCAACAAGAGAGATAGCTAGTTCTTTTATGGTTTAGTTTACTTTTACTTTATTATTTAGTTTAGTTTTACTTTGCCACTCTATAATTCAAAAGGTTGTATTTAACTATCATTCGATTTTATTTTTATTTTTTATCTAAAAAATTTACTATTAAATTGGACAGTAAAGCAAAATTTTTTTTTTTTTTTATAACTATATAATAGTTAAGTATAATTGTTTAAATCACACGTTGGTGGCAAAGTAAAAGTAAGTTAAACCGCAGAATAGTTATGCGCAATCTTTTGAAACGCAATTTGGCAAAGTGATAGTGAGCTAGACTACAGTGGGTAATTTCAAGTTTGACCTATTTTTATTAAACAATGTTATTCATACAATCTAAATGAAATGTATAATATTGTGCACTTTATCTATTCAAAAATAATTTTTTTTTCACTAATCATATTGATATAGCTAGTAAAATTTATTTTATTATAAAATAGATGAAATATGATATGTATGACCTATTTGGAATTTACAAAGTAACATTTTTTACTTCTATTGTCACCGTTTGTATAAAGTAGTCGGCCGTCATCTTCTGCGGATCAAGGGACGTGAGGAAGGCATTTCGCAACCTAACTATGACTCCATGTGTGCAAGCCACGGGTTCCCCAATGGTACTTTCTGAGGGGTTCTTACTTCTTAGAGAAGGGGGCTCAAATTAGGGTCGTCAACGAGCTGAGCACAAGCGAATTGGAGCCAATTTGAGATTAGATCAAAAGTATTAGAATCTACCTCATGCCGAGCTGAAAGCCTAACTCGCGATCAGCTCACACTTTAATGAGCGAGCCAGCTCGACTCGTTAGCTTAATTAGTTTACCGAGCCCAGCTAGTTTATTTATGGCTTGAAATTTAAATATCAAATTAATTTATTAAAAAATTATTATTTCTTGCATAAAAAAAATTAATGGACCATTAGGATTTGAGGTAGCAAAGTAATTTTTGTACACCCCATCCATCTCAAGATATGAGTGGGATGAATTTTACTGGTCTGCTCATTTTGAAGTGATCAGTGAAAAATTCTTCATCCTGGAATGAATAGGATGCATATGGTACACCTCAAATATAAAAATTCACATATAAAATAAAATCCTAAAATTTGATATATTAGATCTTAAACTAATGGATGAAATTTATAAAATAAACAAGCCTTTTTTACATTTGGGCTGGACCAAAATTTAAATAGTAGAAATTTATCTTTTACATGTATAGTTGGAACTATACTATCGAGAGTACCAAGTATTTACTATTATCAAGTTTTTTACCGTTAGATTTATTTTTTTGATTATTTTCACCCTTAGATCATACAATTTCATCAACTACTCATTAAATTCTAAAAGATCACCATCATTCTAACCGCACATCTATATTCAAAGATTGAAAATTTAATAGACTTGATGATATTAATAGTAGTATAGTAGCCTAATTCTATATATATAAATATAATATATATAGAGAAAAAGAGTTGAGCTGGAATGCTATTAATAGCAAACTGACTTCGTTGCCCCTCATTTGTTTTTGATGATGAAATTTTTAAATCGTTGATCGACACTATTGAATATGATCTAGACCATTTAAACCATCTAGAAATTCAATTTCAAATCTTTTCGATATCGTTGACCTTATGATCAATAGGTTGCAAAATTTATAATTTTAATGATAGATATAAAGTCTTTTGCTAGTTTAATAGTGTAAAAAATTCTAAATTAATTGAATTTTAGTTAATTTTTTTTTTAAAACTATTTAAAATAAGATTTATACTCTTAATTTTAATTATAAGACTTTTATCATTACTTTATAAAGAATATATATTTTCAGCCGTTTATTTTTGTATTCACTTATGCATAAAAAAATAATATAAAAAAATATAAAATTTAATTTTCAAATAGTTTACATAATTTAGATCATATTTAACCGTACTGATCGTCGTTTTGAAAATTTAATCATCAAAAATAAATGGGTGACAACGGAGTCCGTTTTCTATCAATACCATTCCATCTCCTCTCTCTCTCTCTTTCTCTCTCTCTCTCTCTCTCTCTATATATATATATATATATATATATATATATATATATATAATTAGGTTGGAATACTATCGATAGTACCAAGCTATTGGTGCTATCAAGTTTTTAGCCGTTGGATTAAAGGATGTGTGGTTAAGATGATAGTGCTCCCCTAGGGTTTACTAGGTAGTTGGTTGAATAGTAAAAATCTTAGGGAAGCACCATAATTCCAACCGTATATCTTTTTATCCAATAACTGAAAATTTGATAGTACCAATTACTTGGTGCTATCGATAGTATTCTAGCCGGACTTTATATATATATATATATATATATATATATATATATATATATATATATAAATAAAAGAGCTGTATAGAGCCAAACATGAATCTAACCGGAGATTTTAGACGGAGTCAGCACAACCAGGAGTTTTGCCGAGGAATCTCGCTCAGTCCGAGCTGAATTGTACTCTGTCCACTCCTCAGCGCATCCTCCCCTCCTCCGATGAGGGTCTACTGCTAGAATTTCTCTGGGAAATAACTGAAAATTTCACAAAAATTTTGATGGGATATGTGATATCTCATTCCCGTAGTCGTGTTCCAGTCATAAAGGAAAAAGAAACTAAAGCATGGACCCCAATTTGTTTTCCTATATTATGCCCGTGATTTTGTGAAATTTTACCAACAAATTTTTCACCGTTGGCCATCTCTAAAGTAGTCATATGTTCCGCGGCCATGTCATCTTAAATATATTAAAATTTAATAATTAAGAATCACCCGTCATTCTTAGCGTAAGTGACAAAAACCTTTATGTTTGGTATTAGAAATTCTAAGTTTAAAATTTTATTTCTAAAAAAATAAATAAAACGAATAACATATTATCTTTTTTTTCAAAAAAAAAATATAATTAAGAATCAACTGCTATATTAGAACATTTTGAATAAACTTTGACACGGTGGATTAGAATAAAACTCGAGTTCAACAATATAGTTGTAAGAAATTAAAGTTTTGTGGCTTAACATTTTGTGATAAGTTACTTCTTTTGAAGATTTTTTTTTTTTTTTTTCTCCTAAAAGAAAGGACTACATTAAATTGCATTTCTCTATATTTCAAGGTTGCCATTTGAAGCTTCTGTATCATCCAGGAGCAATACACTCAAATTAGAGAGGATAACAAGTATAGAAGGGCTTTTTTTGAAAATGATTCTATGAAAATTTAAAATTTTGAAAATGACCCTGCAAAATTTAAATTTGCAAAAATGGCCCTCTCCTTGCCACGTCAGCGCGCCACGTCAGCCCGGTCCACCACGTCAGCTCGCCACAGCCGCTGCGTGCACGGGCAATTTTAATTAAACACGCAAGCTCAACCTGCGTGTTTAGAACACGCAGTCTCAGACTGCGTGTTCTAAACACGCAGGTTGACTTGCTCAGCTGTTGCCCACGACGAGGTCCGATCACCGAACGGTAAACATTTCTCCATTTCTCTCCCCATCACCTTTTTTTTTTTTTTTTTTTTTTTCCTGCTCAACCCACCCGGACCCATAAGAAATACTTTGTTTAAGAACATGCCCACAAAAAGAAAACGGACGAAATAAGAAAAAAAAATAACACACAACTGCGAGTCGGCTGCGTTCTAATTGGAGCTTCAGAACTTTCTTTTATTACTCCTTTAATTAAAAAAGAGAAAAAAGAAAGAGAGAGAGAGAGAGAGAGAACATCATATCTAATCTTTAATGTAAATCTCTAGCGAGGCGCGAGCGCGAGTAGATTACAGCGCGCCGAGTACAGAGTGTGTGGTAAGTAGCGCCGAGTACAGAGTGTGTAGTAAGTAGTATAGTTCTAAACACGCAGATTGAGCCTGCGTGTTTAGAACACGCAGTCTGAGACTGCGTGTTTTAAACACGCAGGTTGAGCTTGCGTGTTTAATTAAAATTGACGTGGCAGACCGGACTGACGTGGCGCGCTGACGTGGCAAGGAGAGGGCCATTTTTGCAAATTTAAATTTTGCAGGATCATTTTCAAAATTTTAAATTTGTATAGGGTCATTTTCAAAAAAAGCCCAGTATAGAACCATTTCTTTTTACCAAATATAGCTACAGCCAAATTAAATATTTTTTTTACCCAAAAAGAATTTGAATAATCTGTGCTTACTCCTGGAAATGTTTCATGGCTGCTATAAAAAAAAAAAAAAAAAAAAAAAGAAAAAAGAAAGAAAGAAAAGAAACCTCTTATCTGATTAATTCCTAAATTTGCTCCATATGTTTTCTCCATACATTGTAAAATTTCAGATGCTCCTATATTCTATATTCTAATTCAAAACACACTTGAAAAAAAAAAAAAATCTGAAAAAAAAGGAGCAAATCCAACATCTTCTTGTTACTAACCTAAAATCTCTCCTCAAATTTTACCATTAATTAAAGAAATCCAATACCCTCATTGTCCCTCATATGCCACTCAAAAAGAAATCTTTGTGCTCTTCATTAATTCATCTTCTTATTCAAGCTTGCATTCTCCTGCCACCGGAACCGGACTCTCTCTGGCAATTAAAGTAGATCGCTGCAACCGGAGACCCGAGGTTGTAGAGCTCGGCGAAATCGCGGGTATTGAAGTTCTGGCGCCAGCCCGGAGCGTATACCGTTTGCTGCCCGAGCTGTTGAAATAGCACGAACACGATTCGATGTATGCCGAGGACCGGGGTTGGGCTCTCATAGCACACAATCTCCTGCCCTGGATATATACATATACATATATATATATATATATATATATATATATATATATATATATATATATATATAACACAAGCAGGTTCATGTATGAGCTCATGCACATGGAATTAATTGATCAGTAGTAGCTTAATTTAGTTAAAATACTAATTATTAATAAGATTTGTGAAAATAGCAAAGTATATATGTGTACATATGATACAAGAATTGAAGTGATTTTAATGCATTTCTTACCAAAAGATGCTTCAGTTGTCGCCGGGATATCGGTTACCAACCTACATCAGTAGAGATCAATATTATAGTAATCATTCTGAGTTCATTTTATACCGCGCAATCCCGGCAATGGGAAAAAATGAAGATCGAAATGACCGACTATACGTACCTAGGGTACCTAACGCAGTTGATTAAGAACGTTTGATGGTCGGTACTTGAGATCCTAAATTCAAAGCCAAGCTACTTCATATTTCTAGCTAAGTTTATTTTTAAAGAATGAACGAAATGGGTACCTTACTATCTTTCTCTCTAAAAAAAGAAAAGAAGGAAAAAGGAAAAAAAGATGCGAACTATTTGTGTGTCTGAAGTTGGTGCATCGATCAATTCAGTACACAACTTTGTGCATTAAAACATAACTCGAGGTCACTATTGATGAGCACTTATCCGAATCAGGATCTATGCACAAGTTGTGCGTGCGCGTTACAATATGTGTTTCTATAAATCATAGCGCTATTGCATACAGATGTTCATTCCTATACATATCGTCCAAATAGTCGGGACTTCTGATTTTCAAGAAGACAAATACTTGATAATTTAGGGGCTATTTTAATGCCTGGATAGGCTGATTTAAGGGCTATTTTACAACATTTTGCTTGATGCGAAATGTTGTAGGGAAAAACATTTGAGCAAGAGAGCATAATAAAGCTTTGACTAATTTGTCGATCGATTTCAATACATGCGATAATACAGAAGATTAAAACATCACAGCCTTTCCCCTATACAAGTTCGATATAAGTGATCATAGGAAAAAAAATTTGCATTGCAACAAGCAAATAAGGAACTAATTTTTGTAATAAGGAACAAAATTTGTTAACAACATCACCCATACTGAATAGTTAGGGTATAGAGGCTACTACACGATTCAGTTAAGTGTATCTCTTAACATCAAAATCAGCTTGTTATTAACATTAATACCAAGTACTTAACACAACAGGCTACGATTTTAGTGAGAGAAAATTGGTATATAGTTATCAATTAGTGACAAAATGGGCTAAGGAGAAACTTAATTTAATGGTGGATAAAAGTAGCTTGGTAACAGCAAAACAAACATGTGCAGCTGAATAGGAACAGAGGAATTGAAATGCGTTATGCACGGTTGTGGATCCCATAGATCCAAGGGTAGGTCCACTTACAGAGATACATATAACATTATAAAAGAAAAGAAATTACTACTTTACTGAAGATCTACTGGAACACACACACACACATGTACACACACTCACTCACTAACACACAGTACAGATCTAGAGAGTGAGATAGAGATAGGATTACTCAATTAAAAGCAGCTTCTTAATTACCAGTGCAAATACTCCCTAAGGTTTGGGTCACTTGGACTTGGAGCATCTGGATCTACCATAATCTGCAAGATATAGATAACTTAGAAAAGCCACTCAAGAACAAACAAACATCTTCATGAAACTAGCTAGTAAACAATAAATTAATATGAAAGCTCAAGTAGCATGCGTACGTATAACATATATGTATGTACTTACAAGAGTGTAAAATGTTCTCAGATCAGTTCCTCCGACCTCAACCCTAGGCTGGTCGACCACAGCTGAGGGTTTGAGCTCACACCCATTCGTAACCTCCCTTGAACTGTATATAACATTAAGAGGTACAGTTCTTGTGAATGGATCCAACACATCCCCAATCACCCTCCCAACAACCAAAGTATCTCTTTCTCTATTCATGACTTAACCACTCTAGCTAGCTCTTCTCCTATATATGGGTGCAGATCACTGAACGGGTGAAAACAACTCAAGTAAAAACCAGTGGGAGAAGTGGCAAAGGATGCAGTATATGAAGTGAGAAGATGAGGGTAAATAAAAAATAAAAAAAAATGAACTGGAGCTAATGGAGTAGGTTATAGGTGCAACTTAAGTCCAAAGGAATATTGCACATATAAGAAGAAGAGAGGTATGTTTAATGGGAACCAAATTTAATTATTTACTTTGTTTTATTCTTTGGCTCTTTCTTGGAGAAATTTTGGCACCATATATGTGGATCGATTTGGATTAGATTCAGAAATTCTTATTGCGATTTCCCATTTTTTAATTGTAAGGGTAAAAGTAGTGAGGTGGGTTATGGAGTGTGTTTAATTTCCTTATTTAATTTTAGTAAGAATTTTGAAATCATAATTAAGTTAGGCCAATTAAAAAGCTCTCTCAGGGATTCATTCATTGGTTTCTTCATACTAAGGGGCTTCCTAGAAAGAAGTTATTAATTCCATGCACCTCCCCCACTTGTTTATCATCTGCACCACAAATTTATTTACTTCTCTTACTTCCAACTAAATGATTCAAATTTTAAATTTAAATCAATCATACAAAAGCTCTACTTTGTCTTGGGGGCAAAATGTGATACATGCATTGAAAAGGTGCAATAAAAAATATTCTGCTTATTTCTATAAATAATAACACGCAGTATAGTATGTAAACTGTTGCGTTTCAGTTAAGAATTAATTTTATCGGTACCACGTATAAATAATATAAAAAGCAAATATTTCTATATGTTTTCATACTATCAATTTTAACATAATAGTTCCAAACAACTCTCAAAAGTAGGTGGACCCTTCGACAAACCAAATAGCAGGGATGCGTGTGTGCAGAGAACCACGCTTTCGATTTTGAAGAAAATAAAGAAACAAAAAAAGTAGAGGGCATACGGATGCATGAATGAATGGTGGGTAGGAATGCCAGCGAGTCAGATTTGAAATAAGTTTTCAAAAATTCGAATCCGAACCCAAATTCAAATACGAGAAATTTTAAAAATTTATATTCAAATCCAAACTAGACCCAAAATTCGAAACACGAATCCGAAAACCAAACCCAAAGTAATAATTTCTCTTGACCATATTTCCATAGCAAATTACATTAAAACTAAATTTTAAAAATACAAATTAAAATATAACATCAAATATTTATATATAATATAGAGTGTAAAATTAATTTAGACTCGGATCAGGTACAAGCATAGTCCATATCTAAATCCAAATTCATCGAAATTTTGTTTTTATATCCATGTCCGAAATTATATCCGTTTAGAATTAGATATATCTGTCGCGTGTTTACTTCCGAGTTCGGATACAAATTCGGACAAAGTTTGAAAAAAATACCGCTAGCAAAAATAACGATACTTATTATTAGTGTCGCTATATATGCAGTCGTTAGGATGTATAGCGATACATTATTATAATGTGTCCTAAAAATGTGTCTCTACAATTTAATTTTAAATATAAATAAAATATAAATAAAATACTTATATAAAAGTATCATAAAAATATGTCGTTATAATTTAATTTTGTTATAGTGATTCCTGACGGCGGGTGCATGGACAGATAAGACCTGCACAAGGTGCAGGCTATGGTTTTCATTTTCCTAGGATGAGTAAGCATAATCTGCTTGACTTTGTCAGCTTTAGTTATAATAATAATAATTATTTTTATGGGTATATATAAGAAAACACCTAGGAGTGTATATCTTACATTTCACCTTATTCTGAAGTGAAATAAATTTCATTCGTACTCGATATGACGAGTAAAATAATATTCATTTCAAAATAAAATAGTGTGTAGAATGTACACTCTTAAAGAAATATACACCTAGCATCTCTCTATTTTTATTATTATTGTGGGATTATCTCAATCATGAATTTATTTGGGATTAACTCAATCATGAATTTATTTCGGAAGATGTGACAGTTGATGCAATTGTAAAGAGGGGCAAGAAGGACAGCAGCTGTCGCTATCTGAGTCCTCTACCCTCCAATCGAACCTTTTCCATCACCATCCCCAGCTTTAACGCTGTCGAGTTCTCATTGGCCCGTGAGAAGATTCATACATTCCCGCCATACAGGACAACATACGGATCCAAACAAAAAAAATATTAAAATATGAAAGCTACTTTTTAATTTAAAAATTAAAAATATATATATTTTATAATTTATTTAATAAAATATTACTCATTAGTCACATAATATTAATGAATGAATACGATATATTTTATATATATATATATATATATATATATATATATATATATATATATATATATATATATATTTGAGAGTATATATATAACATTATTTTAATATATATATATATATATATATATATATATATATATATATATATATATATATATATATATATATATATATATATATAAAATTTTTTTATATAAATTTTTTTTTGCCCCAATGAGCTCCATCAATAACAAAAATTTAACTTTGACATTCAAGCAACCAACTCAAAATTTTTTGAAAAAAATTTAACTTGAAGTAATTGGACTGTAATCTATGCCTATATATATATATATATATATATATATATATATATATATATGGGCATGAAACTTATGTGTCACCTAAAATGAAGCTCAGTAATGTTTTGACATGCATGAATTTTACAATAAATTTTGATTTGACTCTACATGCATACAGTATAAAATGTGATATAAAATTGACAATATATACATTTAAACCCTCTTCTTTTTTCTTTTTTTTTTTTTTTGCTGTGTTTTAACTATCAATAGAGTCTTTATCCCGCACATGTATTGCATTTACCAACATTAAAGTCGTAGAAGCAGCTTTAGCGGAGAACCAAGTGCTATTCCACAAGTTATTCTTTCCTTGTCCTACGATCAAAGTGTTCGACATAATCGCTTGAGTTTATAAGGAAATAGATTGGTGTGCAAGTCATACCCGAATTGGAAATAGAATAATTTCCGAATCCTTATCCCGTGACGTCCCTGCCTTTTCAGATTCTTATCTTACTCTTCACATCAATTCGATCGAAAACGACTTAATAATATACATATACGAGCCAATTCTCTATAGCCTCGGTTGCTGAAAAGATCTGAATTTGAGGAGGCTGATCATTGGATCGACGCCTACGTACGTCAGAGTTGGGGCGTCGACTTAATTTTTAGATTAGGGACACGAATAATTTCACATGGTAGATGCGACTAGCACGTAGTTATTGGGACTGCTCGGTGTTGGAGTTGCACATCTGAACTTCCTCAAGGTTGGGAAAAATCTATAATAGTTAATTTAAATGAACTAGAATAGGATTATTTATTTATTGCTGTTATAGTTTAAATAGATTTATTTGTTATATATCTAATTTCTAGTTGAAATCAGTCATCATAGATGTGTCATTATCAATAGGATGGTAGGGGTAATTAGAGAAAGGCTCCACAGTGAGCTTGTAATTAGATGGCTTTATAATTATCTGTTAGCAACGAGCGCACAAACCAAACAAAATCAATTGGCGATCACGATACAAAAGTAAATCCAAAAATGCATGACAGAGAAATAACATACAAATTTACGTGAAAAATTCTTTACAGGGTCAAAAATTACGGACGAAAGAGGAGGATTTCACTATATCGGAACAAAGAAAATATAAAATTCAGATGATTATACAAAATCGCTTGATCTCTCTAGGGCAAAAGAAAAGAGATCACTAATCTTAACGGGTTTTTTCTTAGCGGATCTGATCCGTACCGCGAGGGGCTCTGCTTATGAAATTTGTCATCGCACCGCGAAGCCATCGACGAACCGGAATCATAATATTGGAGCGATTTCTAATTTCGGAGTCACATCTAACATTATCTTCTACCTCCAACGTTTCTTCTATATACTATTTTCGGGTTATACAATTGATATCAGAAAAAAAAAAAAAGCTTCTAATAACAGTAAGGAATAAGAGATGTGAATCAATCGTTAATCAACACAAAAGCATAAGGAAATAGCTAGATGGATATCCTTGTATGCCTATTATATACGTAAAAGAATTATTAGTATTTATTAAGTATGAAACTATTAATTGTTTCAACAAGTAGATCTAACAATTTACATTCCAATGCAATTTTTCTCTTTTCAGTTGAATTTCTCTATCATATTGAGTGAGAACATCTAAGTAATTAATCATCACCTTGTAATACCACTTAAAAGACTTTCAAGCTTCTTATATAGGAATAACATTCTCTCTCTCTTAAGGTTTTATATTAGAATTTAATGAAAAAGGTAAAGTACAATAGGACTTTGAAATTAGGCATCTAATTGGGGTGTATGGGTAGCATTGCCCTTATATATAATAATTGAAATTAGAACCAAACATAAAGGTACTACAAATGTCAGACTCTTTAATTGCGAGCCCCTTGACAATCCAGGCCCAAACTATGGCTGATTCAGTTCTACAATATGTGCGCCTACTCCGACATTTAGCCGTGAATCGGCAAATCATCTATTCTTCATCATGTTTCACTTGAAACCACCAACATCCAGTAAACTTCGCTATTTAAAGCTTTAATTATTACTTTTTCTTCAAGTTGGGTAACTGGTGGATAGTGAACGATTAAGGATTCAAATTTCTGGTCTGACATCAGACATGGACATCGAATTTGAAAAACTAAGCCGACTGCTAATTGCTACATGCACAACTGAAGCTCACTTGTCAACAATTGTTTTTTGGCATGTAGCATTATGTTTGATTAGCTAGCCAACGACATATTTTACATGGAAGGAGAGCATTTAGTGTGGCAGTGGATCTGGTCAGATTAATTTTGAGTCGAGTTGACCATCATGTGTAATTATGTATATAATGTGGGTCAATCTAAAACTGATAGAAATAGTCAAATTTAATTTGTTAGTAATACTTTAATTAACCAATGAATCCATTTAAACCTACCCTTAGATCTGCTCAAACATACTCAACTTATTTACCTGTGATCGATCAGACCTAATCTAAGCCACAAAATTGGATTGATGGTTAAACATGCAAGAGACTACCTGTTCAGGTTGATGTCTCTTAACTCAAACTCCAGAAAATTTAGAAATGGGCAACACAGCTTCGTTTTCTTCTGTTATCCAAATGATTGATATGATAGAAAACAAACTTAGGAATAGTCTTAACATCCCAAACAGCTCATGTGCATGGTAGACGTTGAAATCAAACACATGACCTATCAGTGAGAAGGCTCAAAACTAGTTTTAATGCTATATTATCCAAAATAAAGATGATAAGAAACAACCCACCACTAACAAATTAAGCTGGGAGCGTGTAGGGTTTTAGAACAACACCCACCGCCAATTCATGAGGCATTTTATATTGGGCACCTCGAAGCAGTTTTTGTCATTCTCATCCTCTGGATGTGAGACGAGGAAATGCAAAAGAAGCCCTTTCCTTTTCTTCGGAGCCCAATGTTAGATCCGTATGCAAATTAATACGAAATAACTCAAGAAATACATGTAAATTATTAGATAATCGTTAATCTATTTGAAAATATTATAAACGCTTACCGAAATTCATACCTGATGAAACGCGTTCTCAGATTTTATCGTTCCTCAAACACCGACAATAAAATCGCCTGGATTGAATGTTTTCAAATCTAGATTCGTCGTCTAATTAATTTTGCTTTGAATGAGACAGGGCAAATTGACGGCAGGAATCCGACTCGAGACCACAACCTTTTTATATTCCTTATATACTATGTTTAATTAGAGTCTCATAAATCTTAATTAGACTTGTATTGGGTTTCTACACATTAATAACCCATACCCAATAGATATTTCCAGAGCCCATATTAGATCACTTAATGGCCCTATTTAATTAGATAGCCCATAATATAATTGTAAATTTATATGTTAGCCCATATATAGAAAAAATTAAATCCAACAATCTCCCACTTGAGCTACATATTATATTTTGAAATAATTATATTATGATATGTGCGCACCAGAATAGCTATCTTTTCTTAAAATATTTTCTTAATTACAATCTGGTCCATCTACTATATTAGTATGAGATCAAAGTGGTCTTTGTTATACAAATTCATAACTCGACCTATCAATGGTCACCATACCAACATATTCAATGACATAGATCGAGTATGGATGTGTAGCATGAAAATTACATGCAATGTGATCTTAACATGCCTATTTCCAACTGGTCCTAATTTATTCTTGAATGAGATCATATTAAGTCATAATAGACAAAACATATTCAGAATGTGAAATAAACTAAATACTTTATTCTGCAGAAAATGAACATAAAGTGTGTCTGAAATTAAAGAACATCAAAATACAAACTCCCACTAAAACTGCACATCATCAAACAATTTAACACTCATATGAGTAGTATGCTCATAAAACACTTTGGGTGGTAAAACTGCACATTATTGTCGTTCATGGACTTTATCTCATCATTCATGGCATCAATCCACTTTTGAGAATTAGAACTCTGTATGACTTGGCGAAAGTTGATTGGATCATCTTCTTTCAGTCCTATGTCTTTCTTATGTTCTTGAAGAAAGATGATATAATCATCTGAAATGGTATTTCTTCTTTCTCTAGTAGATCTTCTTAATGGCATCTGCTCTCGAGGTTGTTGAGTTTGCTCTTCATGAGCAATTTCTTGATTTTGGACGGGGAATTCATTAGCATTGTCTTGATTGTCCGGATTTGCTTCTTGAATAATGTCAGTGATAGAAACCTGATCATTGTCAATCGCAACTGTAGGAAGAGAAACGAATTCCTCTTCAAAATCAATGTTTCTTATCTTATCTTCCCCCCCAAACTCAACTTCCTCAAAAAATCTAGCATTTTCCGTCTCAAAAAATGACCGAGTCGTGGGATCATAAAACTTGTAATCCCTTGATCGTTCAGAGTATCCAACGAAATAGCAGCTAATAGTTTTTTAGTCCAGTTTTTTTTCATTTGGCCTGTATGGCCTTGTCTAAGTTGGACAACCCCAAATGTGTAAGTGCCTAATACTAGGCTTCTTTCCAGTCCAAAGTTCATAAGGGGTTCTAGCTACTGCTTTGCTTGGAACCCTATTAAGAATGTAAGCTGTAGTTTTTAGCGCTTCTCTCCAGAGGGATTCTGGTAAGATAGAATGACTAATCATACTCTTTACCATATCCTTAAGCGTTTTGTTACGTCTCTCAGCAACACCATTCATGCTAGGTTTTCCTGGCATCGTGTATTGCGGGACAATTCCGCATTCCTCTAGGAATTTAGCAAAAGGCTCTGGACGTTGTTCACCTGACCCGTCATATCTGCCATTGTACTCGCCACCACGATCAGATTTAACAGCTTTAATTCTTTTGCCAAGTTGGTTCTCAACTTCAGCTTTGAAGAACTTAAAAACGTCCAATGATTGAGACTTCTCATGAATCAAATATAAATAGCCATAACGGGAATAGTCGTCTATGAACGTAATAAAATACTGTTGACCATTCCAGGAAGCCGTAGGGAATGGTTCACAAATATCAGTATAAATTAGTTCTAAGACATCAGAACTTTTATTGGCATTTAATTTTCTTATGTTTGTTTGCTTTTCCTTAATGCACTCAACATAGACTTGAAAGTCTATTAAATCAAGGGGATCAAGAATTTCATCTGACACAAGTTTCTCAATTCTCTGTTTAGAAATATGACCAAAGCGCTTGTGCCATAACATAGCGAAATTCTCATTAGTTAATTTTCGTTTTGTACCACGAGAACTAGTATACAGGGATTCACTATTTGAAGCGATTGTATCCAACAAATATAGATTGTCATTCACTGATAAAGAACTAGTTCCAACAAGATTTGAATTTTGAAAAAGACTAAATTTATTATTTCCAAATGAACAAGAGTAACCGAATTTGTCCAAAATAGAAATAGAAACCAAATTCCGTCTAAACGACGGTACAATAAATATCTCTTCTAAATCCAAATAAAAACTAGTTTTTAATAACAACCTAAAAGTCCTTATGGCTTCAACCGCAACTGATTTGCCGTCGCATAGACACACTTATATGAGTAGTAGCATCAGAATCTATCCACCAAGTGTGTTTAGGTACAGAAGTCAAATTAACTTCAGAACAAACCAATGTGAGAAGTTTACATTTCTTAACACGCCAAACGGCGTATTTATGACATTCTTTCTTCATATGTCCACCCTTCTTGCAAAAGTAACAGGTGAATTCCGAATCCTGTTTCTTTTGCCCTTTCTTTTGTGGTGTCCCAACCGCAGCTTCCTTTCATTTTTTTTCTCTTTTTATCTTTAGAGGAGGTTGCCAAGTGAGCACTTTCTGGTTGATCTTCCTTTAGTCTTTCTTTTTCTTGCATACAATGAGAAATAAGCTCGTTAAGAGACCATTTCTTCTTTTGAGTATTGTAACTCATCTTAAATTGGCTATATTGTGCAGGAAGAGAAATAAGAACCAGATGCACGAGCAAGTCCTCAGACAGCTCTAACTTTAGTGCCTTTAATTTTGAAGCAACATGAGACATCTCCATGATGTACTCCCTTATATATGTTGTCCTTTTTTTATACCTCATTAAAATAAGTTTAGATAATAATGTACTTGTTTCAGCCTTTATGCTCTTGGCAAAGCGCTTTTTCAGTTCCTCAAGAAACTTCTTGGCATCATCCTCATCAGATATAACGCCCCTGAAAGTTTCTGGAATTACACGTTTCATAATCATGAGACTCATGCGATTAGAACGTTCCCACTTCTCAAAGTCCTTTTTATTCTCAGCGGAATTTTTATCTGTAAGAGAAGGGGGTTGTTCTGTCCGTAGCACAAAGTCCATATCCATACAACCAAGAACAATCATAACGTTCTCTTTTCAATCCTTGAAATTTGTGCTATTCAGCACTGAGATTGAATTGATATTTGCAGATATTGAAGAAGCAGAAATATTAGGTGGACAGAGAATAAAATAACAAATATTAAGCTCATAATTTTATCCATAACAAAACATAATAAATAAATTCAAATAATAGTGAGGCCCAAACAAGATACCTAAAACAACATTGACATCCAGTCTTTGGACAGAAATATCAATTGTAAGTGGTACTCTCAATGTAGTAATCAAATACTAACAATTAATCCTGTCAAATAATAAATCTTTCTTTGGATAGACTTATTATTTATACGGTACACTTGATAATTGTCACATATTTATTACCACAATTGTATGTGAAGTTTGGCCAAATAGTTATCTTCCTTTGGGCCGGTCACCATTCGCATAAACAACAAATACATAAATCTAATTATTTCAAATAAACTAATCTACACAAAAGATGTTACTTTGGTAACACGTTGTTTCAATTAGTGTATCTTTAAAAATTAGACATTCCAAAAATAGGAAAATACCAAAATTTGAATTTAATTTTAAAATTATATTTTGCATAAATAAAGCCAAAAAAAAACTTTACTTTATGATCCAAAATCATTAAACAATCAAAATTCAGAATCCAAAATATCACAAATCAAACTATAATGCGGGAAAAAAAAAGATTCATGATATTTTTCTTAAAAAAAACTTAATTTCTACCCTAGATAATCTTTATGGTGGAAAAAAAAAGATTCAAAATAAAAAACGACATCTAATGATTTAAACATGTGAGGCTCTGATACTACTTGTTAGATCCGTATGCAAATTAATAGAAATAGCCCAAGAAACACATGTAAATTATTAGATAATCGTTTACCTATTTGAAAACATTATAAATGCTTACCGGAATCCATGCATGATGAAACACGTTATCAGATTTTATCGTTCCTCAAACACCGACAATAAAATCGCCTGAATTGAATGCTTTCAAGTCTAGATTCGTCGTCTAATTAATTTTGCTCTGAATGTGACAGACCAAATTGACGGCAGGAATCCGACTCGGGACCACAACCCTTTTATATTTCTTATATACTATGTTTAATTGGAATCCCATAAACCCTAATTAGGCTTGTATTGAGTTTCTACACATTAACCCATACCCAATAGATATTTTCAGAGCCCATATTAGATCACTTAATGATCCTATTTAATTAGATAGCCCATAATATAATTATAAATTTATATGTTAATAAAAATTAAATTCAACACCCAATACATATAGGCGATCTCAAGCATTTAACTTTACTACTGATGTTGTACTTTGCTATATATCAATGGTCTTTTCATGCATATTTATTCTAGGAACTTGATGTGTGTTAGGATATGTTTAAATTGTAATTATTTAAAGTTAAGTCTAAATCCTGAATAGATTAGAATAGAATATAATTTAAATTTTATTAGATCATGAGTTTGACTAGATTAGATTTCCAAATTAGACGGGCTGGCGGTGGCGCATAGGATATATAATAAAGCCTAGTGTGCTCTTGTAGGGTGTACGGCATAAGGGGAGCATGATTGCATGCACTTGGTGTATGAATGTATAGAAGAAGACCGCAAATTAATACCGTAAGAATATATACGTGTGGCGCGTGTGGGGTTGTGGGTCTTTAGATGGATATATATATATATATATATATATATATATATACACACACGTGTGGCGCGTATGGGGTTGTGGGTCTTTATATATATATATATATATATATATATATATATATATATATATATATATAGTCCGGCTACTATATTTTTAAAAGTAAAATTTTTTGTACTAATAAGCTTTCATTCCTTGGATGAAGAAATGTACGGTTAGGATTATAGTAGTCCATAGAATTTATACTATTTCTCCAACAACCTAGTAAACCCTAGGGGGACCACTATCATCCTAACCGCACATTCTTTCATCCAAGAGTAAAAAAGTTATGAGTATAAAAAGGTTTATACTCATAAGAATATAGTAGCCCTACGCTATATATATATATATATATATATATATATATATATATATATATATATATATATATATAGTTCGACTATTATGCTATTGATAGCATCAAGTATTGGTGCTATCAAGTTTTTTACTTTTAAATCAATCCCTTTAATTATTTTCATTCGTTAGATTTTACTATTTTTTCAACCACCCATTAAACCTAAGGGGCCCACTATCATTTAAACCACACATTTTTTAATTTAAGGATTAAAAACTTAATAACACTAATGACTTGGTGCTATCAATAGTATTCCAATCTGGCGCTCTCTCTCTCTCTCTCTCTCTCTCTCTCTCTCTCTATATATATATATATATATATATATATATATATATATATATATAGAAAATTGATCTCCTATGCTTTTAAAAGTATCAAGTCATTGGTACTTTTAGGTTTTAGTCCTAAGATGAAAAGATGTGTGGTTAGAATGATAGTAGGCTCCTTGGGTTAAGTGAGTGGTTGGTGGAATAGAATGATCTAATGGATGAAATTCGTCTAAGGGATAGATCTAACGGTAGAAAACTTATGAGTACAAATTGTTTTGTGCTTGTGCAAGCATAGTACGTAGCCGGACTCTAAGTTCGGCTACACTACAACAAAATTATGCTATAGCGACACTTTTAAGTGTTTCTAAAATCTAAAAAAAATATCGTTTGCAAAAATACCGACACTTATTGTTAGTGTTGCTATATGTGCCGTCGCTAGGGTATATAGCTACACATTTTTGTAATGTGTCAAAAAAATGTGTCCCTATAACCTAATTTTGGATATAGATGGAATATAGATGAGACACTTATACAAAAATATTATAAACATGTGTCTCTTTAATCTAATTTTGTTGTAGTGCTATTATGCTATCGATAACACAAAGCACTTGGTGCTATCAAGTTTTTAGCCGTTAGATCTAACCCTTTGATAATTTTCACCCGTTAGATCATTCTATTTCTCAAACCACCCACTAAACCCTAGGGGCCCACTATCATCCTAGCCGTACATCTCTTAACCTAATGGCTAAAAACTTAATAGCACCAACGTCTTGGTACTATCGATACTATAGTAGCCTGCTTATATATATATATTTATTGGAATGCTATCGATAGCAAACGGTCTCCATTGCCATCTATTTGTTTTCGATGATGGATCTTTCAAAACAACAATCGGCACCGTTAAATATAATCAAAACTATTTAAATTATCTAAAAATTAAATTTTTGCATTTTCGATATTTTTTTTTTACCCATCAAGTTGACACAAAAATAAAGGTTGAAAGTAAATATCTTTAAAAAAGTGATAATATGAATCTTGTAATTAAGATCGAGAGTATAAATCTTATTTTAAATAATTTTTTAAAAAAATTAACCAAAATTAAATAAATTTAGATTTCCTTACATTATTAAACAAGCAAAAGATTCATGTTTATCATTAAAATTATAAATTTTGCAACCCTTGATCATTAAGTCAATAATGGCAAAAAAATTTGAAAATTGATTTCTAGATATATACTTCCAATAATCTAGATTATGTTCAATAATACTGATCGTTAATTTAGAAGCTCCATTATCGAAAATAAATGGAAGACAACGGAGTCTGTTTGCTATTAATAGCATTCTAGCTCATATCTGTCTCTTTTTCTCTCTCTTATATATATATATATATATATATATATATATATATATATATATATATATATATATATATATATATAATTGAGCTCCTATGCTTGTAAAAGTACCAAGTTATTTGTGTTTGTGAGTTTTTTACCCTTGAATGTAGGAGTGTGCAGTTAGGATGATGGTGGGCCCCTTGGGTTTAGTGGGTGGTTGGTGGAATAGTATGATCTAAGGGATCAAATTAATCAAAGGGTTAGATCTAACGGTAGAAAATTTACAAGCACCAATTGTTTGGAACTTGTACAAGCACAGTAGCCGGACTATATATATATATATATATATATATAGTAGAGTTTATATATTTTTAAAAGTACAAACCAATTTATACTTGTGAATTTTTTACCATTGGATTTGTAGGATTTGTACTATTGTAAAGTTAACTAAAGAAAGAAAAATAAAAAATAAAAAACACAAATCCAATGGTAAAAAATTCACAAGTATGGATAGACTTGTACTTTTAAAAGCATCTAACCTCTAATATATATATATATATATATATATGAATTGAACTCCTATATTTTTAAAGATACCAAGTCATTGGCGCTGGTATGTTTATAGTTCTTGGATACCAAGATATATGGTTAGAACACTACAACAAAATTAGGTTATAGGGACACATGTTTGTGACACTTTTATATAAGTGTCCTACCTATATTCCATCTATATGCAAAATTAGGTTATAGGGACACATTTTTGGGACACATTACAAAAATGTGTCGCTATACACCTAGCGACGGCACATATAGCAACACTTATAATAAGTGTCGGTATTTTTGTCAGCGACACTTTTTTAAATTTTAGAAACACTTAAAAGTGTCGCTATAGCCTAATTTTGTTGTAGTGGAATGATAGTGGCCCCTTGGGTTAAATGAGTAGTTGGTAAAATAGAATGATCAAATAAATAAAATTAGTCAGAAAAGTAGATCTAACGGTAGAAAATTTACAAGTACCAATTGCTTGATAAAAGCATAGTAGCCGAACTCATATATATATATATATATATATATATATATATATATATATATATATATATATATATATATATATAATAGAGCTTATATAGTTTCAAAAGTACAAGTGTAACTATGTTTGTAAATTTTTTATCATTGAAATTTCTGCTATTATATTTTCTCTTTTTCTCTCTTTAGTCGACTTTACAATAGCACAAACCTCAATACAAATTCAATGATAAAAAATTTACAAACATAGTTGGATTTGTTATTTTGAAAGTATATAATCTTTCATATATATATATATATATATATATATATATATATATATATATATATATTATGAGTTTCTATATTTTTAAAAGTATCAAGTCATTGGTGCATGTAGATTTTTAACCATTGGCTGAAAAGATGTGTGGTTAGAATTATAGTAGGTCTCTTAGGTTTATAGATGTTTTATGGAATAGCATGATCTAACGGTAGAAAATTTACAAGCATCAATTGCTTGGTACTTTCAAAATTATAATCACCGCCGTGTGTGTGTGTGTATATATATATATATATATATATATATATATATATATATTGTGCACGGGTGAAAAGTGATGAGAAATAATAAGAAAGATAGCTCAAATTGAAACAACTCTGTGTACATGAGTGTTTTAATGCAATTCATTTTTCGATTTAATTTTTTTCTCTTCTGCGATTGTATCTCTATTATAAAATCCCAACAAATGTATCAGAGCAGATTGCCTCTTGTTTTTCATTAATTTAGATATAACCATGCAGTCTAGAGCTGATATTGTCTATATTTCATTAATTCAGATATAACCATGCAATCTAGGGCTAATAGTAATTAGTTCATGGAGAAATCTATGTATTAATTAACCTTCGTATCATTTGTATGATGTATGCACATATATATAGATAAGTAGAAGTGGTCAGGGCTACACGATACATATACAGTAACACAAGGCTAGTAAGTACGTATTAGTTAGGGATACATCCTTCTTCCGCCTGAGCCTGATTCCCTTTGGCAGTTGAAGTAGATGGCTGAGACGGGAGAGCCCAGGTTGTAGAGCTCAGCGAAATCCCTCGTATTGAAGTTCTGGCGCCACCCCGGAGCATAAACCGTCTGACGTCCGAGCTGCCGGAACAGCACGAACACGAAGCGGTGGATCCCCATTGTCGGTCGCGGGCTCTCATAGCACATCACTTCTTGCCCTAAGCTCATGAGATATTATACCCACAATCAAAACTTGCTGTGAGCGTTGATTAGTTGCTATGCTCAGATTTTTGTTCTTCTTTAAATATATGAAACAGTTGTTCTTCTTCGACAGTTTAAGATTGTTACAAAACAAAAGTTTTTTATGTATTTGTTCGATAAGACTAAACTCAAGATATCATGTGAAATAACCACTTTCTCTAACATCTAAAATGCTATGAAGGAACATTTTTAGGCTGCGTTTGGTTCAGGTATAAATTATAATTGCTTATTCTAAAAATAGGTATAAGTTCAGTAATAAACAGAAATAAAACTAATTTTATATTTGGATGAAAATTAGATTGTTTCTGAAAATAAAAAAAAATAATATTTTGATAGTTAGATTGAAATAGTGGGAATAAGAGTAATTATAATTTTAAAATAATAATACTTTATCTAATTAATTAATATAAAAATATTAATTGAATAATAAATAATAATATTTTATATAATTAATTAATATAAAAATATTAATTAAATAATAATTTAATTTATTTAATTAATTATTGCTAGATAATCCTAAATATTAATTGATAAAATAATTAATAATAATGAGTATTGTTAATAAATAATTTAATTAACTTCAAATAATTTAATAAATTACTTAGTTTATTATCTAATAGTTAAATAACTAATTAATAAAATAATTAGATTAATCAAAATATTAAATTAATTAAATAGTTAATTTAATAATTAAAATTATATTTATTTTAATTAAGGTTATTCTCAGGTGAGAATAAGTTTATTTCAGGAAAAAGACTAGAACAATAATTTCAGTCTTATACAAGTTTATTCCAGAAAGATAAAAATTATTATTCTCGTCCAAACCAAACGCATTTAAAAAACAAGGCTAGAATAAGATCTTATTCCAGTTCTTGTTTCCATGCTAAATGCTGCCTTAATGTTTTCACGTAACAAAATAAATCATATATAAATCTGGGTAAATGGCTAAGCTCTTAGTTATAGGATCAAGGTTTAGGTTTATAAAATTCTAAGTAGCTGAGACTCACCAAATGTTACACCTGTGGTTCCAGGGATGTCCGTGACCAGCCTGATCAAAATCAGAGAGAAAGTAAAATGGTTGTAAAAGCTTTTCAAGTTACAATAAAACATACATAGCAGAAGGGAATAGGCAGTTGCATGCTGTAGAAATAATAGTGGACGACAATAATAGTACACCGCCAGTGGAAGAAGAAAAAAGAGATGTGAAATGAGTACCAATGAAGATATTCCCTAAGATTTGGGTCACTTGGACTCGGAGCATCTGGGTCTACCATAATCTGCATGCACATCATTATAAAACCATAAAAAAGATATAGTAAAAGAAAAAAGAAAGCTAAAAATATTATAAAAGGTTGAAGGAAAATACTAGCTAACTGTATACTCCTTATAAGGATGTTCATCTTACACTCTTGAATCCAAGAGTTGGTGGAATTTTTTTAAAAAATTTTAGTTAAAGGACAGAAGAAGATATAAAAATTTAAGTCCCTACGAGGGTATAGAAGGTTCTGAGGTCGTTGCCACCAACGTCCACTCGAGGTTGGTTTACCACTTGTGAGGGTTTGAACTCGCACCCATTGGTAACCTCCCTCGAGCCATACGTGATCCGAAGAGTTGTGGTTCGAGTGAACTGGTCCAACACATCCCCAATAACCCTACCAACTACAAGAGGGTCCCTTTCCCTCATGTTTATAAGTGAAACCCCAATAGAATAAAATAATACTACCTAAAGCAATATATATCCATGGAACTTGGCTTTGGAGGCTGATGTTGAATGAGTTACAACATGCATTGACCCCTATTTATACAGGTGAGATCGCTAGGGCCTTTTGCCTCCAGTATTTTCATTAATAATTGCATGGAATCTCCACATTTTCAAGATCATAATGTTTGTGGTCACCCTTCACCCTTTATAGCTCTAAAAGTTTGTTGGGGTATCTTCTTCTGCCTTTTGTTTTGGAGATGTTACTACATGGCTGCACTTGATGCATCTATATATCTATGCACCGCATACTTTGATAATTCAACTGCCCAATTTTCAAAAAAAAAATTATAAGGCTACATACAACTCACTGGGTTTTAGGAATTGAAATATTATCTAGCTAGGGTTAACCATACATAATAATATTTTTGAAAAAGTAATAGAAAATGGTGCACTAGTGTTTTACGAATGCACCTGTTGCAGGCAATAATCTCTCTCTTTAGTAGAGTTCTGTTAAAGCTTAAAGTGATAGTGGAGTCATGTCTTTGCCCTAGCTTGTTCTTTAGACATCTTTTGGTCATGTCCTTACCATTGTTGTTAAGATAACATTGAACTTCTTAGTAGTTGTAGGATTTCCTCCTAATGGTTACCTTGCCGTGTCAGCCAACACAAACGGTTCCATATATAACTAATACTGATCTCTTCCTTTGATATCATCTTGTTTTGTTTGCCTAAATTTGTTTAGGCAAAAGGAGATAACACAAAAATTATTGTTGTTCGTCACTGTTAACAGCTAGTTGTGGACATGGTAAAGCACTCTATATTGTGCTTTTTGGGGATAAGATTTTATGCTTAGGATGGAAAAGGTGGACAAGATCGATCAGAACAATTGATGACAACCAGACATATATATCGATCGCACTCGTAGGAATCAAATGAAAAGTTTGGGCTCTTCATGGTTGGAAAGAACGAAGAAGATTGAATTGTCTTGAAACTAGAAGAAGGTAGCTTAGAAGGCACGCGCATGCCGTATTAGGAAAAGAAGTTTCCAAACATTATCTCCAAAGAATCATCTCCTTCAAAGCCATCAAAGGGGTTACTCATTGTCAAAGAAAAGTTGAGTCTATTCTATTCCTCTCCTTATTCTGTATTATGCATTACAACAAAATTAGGTTATAGGGACATATGTTTGTGACACTTTTTTACAAGTGTCCATTTATAGTACCTATATCCAAAATTAGGTTATAGGGACACATTATAATAATGTGTTGCTATACACCCTAGCGACGGCACGTATAGTGACGCTAATGACAAATGTCGGTATTTTTTTAAGTTTTTAGCAACACTTAAAAGTGTCGCTATAGCATAGTTTTATTGTAATGATGGGAACCCCAGCCTCCCCTATAAACCGTTAGAAAGAGGCATTCTCTGTTATCTATATTAATTCTACCTCGTCTTGAGAAAGAGTCATTCTCTGTTATCTATGTTAATTCTACCTCTTGTCTTGAGTAGCATAGGAGCATCTAAAGTTTCATGTTATATATATATATATATATATATATATATATATATATATATATATATATATATATATATATTTGGTGCCTTTAAAATCACCAAGCATTTAGTGCTTATAAGCTTTCAACCATTAAATTTATTTTTTTAATTAATTTTTTTAAATCATACTATTCCACCGACCATTCACTAAATCTTAAAAAATCACTATTATCCTAAGTCCTAACCTCACACATCTTAATTCAAAGGCTGAAAACCTATAAGCACGAATGGCCTCGTGCTTTTAAAAGCGTAGAAGCTCAATTCTATATAGAGAGTCTGGCTATCATGCTTTCAAAAGTATCGAGCACTTGATGCTCGCAAATTTTCTATCGTTTGATCTATTTCTTTAACTAATTTCACTCTTTACATCATGCTATTCCACCAACCGCCCACTAAACCCTAGGACACCGTTTGGTTGGAAAACAAGGCTTGGAATAAGGCTTTGTTTCAGTCTAGCTTATTCTAGTATTGTTCCCCAAACGCGTTTTATTATGGATGAGAATAATAGTTCTCAATTCTCTGGAACAAGCTGGTATAAGGCTGAAACTACGTACTGTTTCAGTCTTTTTCCTAGAACAATTTTGTTCTAACTTAAGAATAAGCTTAATTAATTAAACTAAATATAATTTTAATTATTGTATTAACTCTTTAATTGATCTAATATTTTGACTAATTTAATTATTTTATTAACTAATTATCTAATTATTAGATAATTAACTAATTAATTTATTAAATTATTTGTAATTAATTAAATTATTTATTAACAATACTCATTATTCTTAATTATTTTATCAATTAATATTTAGGGTTATCTAGCAATAATTAACTATATAAGTTAAATTATTATTTAATTAGTATTTTTATGCTAATTAATTAGATAAAATATTATTATTTTAAAATTATATTATACTCTTATTTTTACTATTTCAATCTAAGTGTCTAAACAATATTTTTCTTATTTCTGGGAACAATCCAATTTTCATCCAAACGCAAAATTGATTTTGTTCTTATTTGTATCTGAACTTTATATATATATATATATATATATATATATATATATATATATATATTCTTAAAATAAACAATTCTAACTTATACATGAACCAAACGCAGCATAGAGGACCATTATTAACATATTAAGAACGAACCAATTATCAATGTACAATACTTAAAGTGGCAAAAAAGCTTGTTTGGGTCTCCTTAGTGTTTGCCAAGAAGTTCATTAATTACCAAAAATAAGAGTGCTTAGTTAACATTCCTGATAGGAATTAAACTTGATCCAACTTAACGTGCATCGATCATGTAAAGTTATAGCTAACATTCCTGGGGAACTTTTCTTCTCTATATATTCTGCCAGTGTCAATGGATGAATAACATAGGAGTAGAGTGGAGAAATCCCTAATATGCATCTATGATTCTATGTTTTAGTGCATGGATTTTGGTTGTGCCTTGCAGAATCTTCTTTCTTGCATATATATATATATATATATATATATATATATATATATATATATATATATATATATATATATATATATATATATATATATATATATATACATATATAATTGAGCTCATATGCTTGTAAAAGCACTAAGTTATTTTTGCTTGTGAGTTTTTTACCCTTAGATGTAGGAATATATGGTTAGGATGATGGTATGCCCCTTGGGTTTAGTAGGTGGTTGGTAGAATAGTATGATCTAAGGGGTAGAATTAATTAAAGGGTTAGATCTAACGGTAGAAAACTTACAAGCACTAATTGCTTGGTGCTTGTACATAAGCACAGTAGCCGGACTATATATATATATATTCAAGTATAAGAAAAGGCAGTTTAAACCTTCTCTACAAGCGCCTTTTCATAAGCACATGCTGTAAGTAATTCATATCTTCTTTCTTTCATAACTTTCCTTCAGTTATTCTCTCCTAGAATGTTTTTTTTTTTTTTTTTTTGAGAAAGGCAGCATGCTGTCGCTTCATTCATAGAGAAATGAACTTAGCTACAGAAATGGAGCAATCAGACCCCGAGAAAAAAAAAAAAAAAAAAAAAGAAAAAAGATACAAAATGTGTTCCAATCCGTGCGTAGAGACCTGATGTCAGCAAGCGAAGCCCCTAGACAACGCTTCTTGTTATTGAAACGTCTGCCATTTCGTTCTAGCCAGATCAGCCACCACATAGTAGCAATGGTGGTAAGTTCCCTTTTCCCAGAGGACCCATGCTTCAATTTGCTTGTCTCCCAGAGCTTATCCACCGCTTACCAGTGACGAACCTCTCGCATATTTGGGAGCAAGCCCTCCAGCAAGGCTCTCGAAAAGACACAGGTTACAAAAAGATGATCGACAGTCTCCTCTGAGTCCAGACAGAGGGCACAGAATCCTGGTCCACTCCAGCCTTTTTTCAGAAGGTTATCTACTGTCAGGACCCTGCGAAGTAGGACAAGCCACACGAAAATTTTGGCTTTCAACGGGATTTTGAGTCTCCACAGTTGTACGAAGCGACTATCGACTTCGCGACTTTCTTGTAGAAAGGAATACAAGGATTTGACCGAGAATAGCTCTGAATTAGACCAACGCCATCTAAAAACGTCTCTACTGTTAGTGAGATGCGTACCGAAAATTGAATTTTTTAAGCTCTGTATCAGACCTTCCCCACGAATTGAGCTTGGAGCAAAACCCGATAGAATTTTTTTCCACCTCCAGCCATTACCTCCAAAGCAATCTTTCACCCGGCAAGTTACAGCATTGAAGATACAAGGAAATTGTGTTGATAGGGACGAACTTCCTTGCCAGATGTCCAACCAAAACCAAGTCCATCTGCCATCTCCCACCGTTCAAGTGGTGCTGCATTTAAAAAGGTCCTTCGTGCCTAAAACACTTCGCCACCACTGAGAGTAAGGTTTAAAAGATGCCCTTTCTCTTAGAGATCTCCTCCGAGTGTAATACAGCCCTTCAATGAGAGGACCCCAAGGGTATAGATCTATGGAGAGGAACCTCCACCACCACTTTGCCAGTAAGGCTATGTTCATATTTTACAGATTTTTAACTCCTAACCCTCCAGCCCTCCTATCTCTACAGACCGCCTTCCAGCTTACTAAACAGCTACCACCTGAAATAAAGTTTCTTCCTTTCCAGAAGAAGGCCCTCCGGAGCGAATCAATTCGTCGAAATACCCATTTCGGCGCTTTGAAAACAGAGAAGAAGTAGAGTGGGAGGTTCGAGAGTACCGAGTTTACTAAGATAAGTCTCCCACCCTGAGAAAGGAGTTTGGCTTGCCACCATTTGATCCTTTTCTCAATCTTACTTATGATGCTCCACCAATCCTCCTTCCGGAGGCGACCTTTCAATAATGGTAGCCCCAGATACCTGAGCGGGAATGAACCCAATTTACAACCTATAATGTCCGCGAGCCTCATACCTAGAGTTTCGTTGTTACCTAGATAGAACAACTCCGACTTGCCCCTATTAATCTTGAGACCTGAAACCCATTCAAAAAGTTGCCACATGAATCGCAGGTTGCGCACTTGCCTTTCTTTTGCCTCGCAAAAAAAGATTGTATCGTCCGCGTGTTGGATAATCGATGTTTTGGCCTGAAATGCGGGCCCGATGCCTCGCAGTAGATTGTTCTAGATGGCTCTTTCCATCATCCTAGCCAGGCCTTCTGCCACCAGCAGATAGAGGAAAGGGGATAAATGGTCACCTTGTCGAAGTCCCCTCTTCAGCTTGATCCATTTCGTGGGAGTCCCGTTAACCAAAATAGCAACCTTACCATTGGAAATGCACCGGTCTATCCAACCGCACCATTTTTGGTTCGCCCCAAGACATCTCAAAATATGTATAAGAAACCCCCAATTAACTCTGTCGAAAGCCTTTTCGAAATCAGCCTTAATGCCTACACATTCGGTATGCATTCTCGCGCCCCAGCTGATAAGCTCGCTTGCTGTGACGAAAGAGTCCAAAATGAATCTACCTTTTAAAAAGGCCGATTGCGAAGGGGATATGATTTTATGCATCTCCCCTGCTAATCTGTTTGCCAGGACCTTGGATATAATCTTTTGTACACTGTTGATAAGGTTGATCGGCCTGAAATCATTGGCCGATTTAGCATCTTCCGTTTTGGGTATCAGACAGATGTAAGAGTAGTCAAACGGACCGGTGTTCAAAGTACCCTCGAACATCTCTCCTAGAATGTTGCTATTAGTGAAACTACATTTTTCCTTTTGATTTAATGAAACAATATAAGTTAAATTTCGTAATACTAGTATATATACTGTACAACTATATATATACTTTTGACACTACTATATATACTGTACAACTATATATATACTTTTGACACTACTATGTATTCTCTTTTCTTTTTTCCTATTGAAAGTATAAAAATAAAATTATATAGTTCAGCTATATGTCTTTAACACTACAAATTGCAATACAAAGTTTGGGTAAAAAATTCTATGAGAACAAGCCTCAAGAAACACATGCACTTCACATATGATGGCGCACAACTGGATTCTCAAAACACTGTTAATGCTCTTTGTGTCTCAATCAGACACGTGTTATAATTTTTTCGCTCCCCATTGTTTGGACTCGATCGACTGCTACAAGCTTAATTACTGGTCCCTCAAGTTTCTACACGTACATCAGTACATGCACGCTTCGTTCATTTTTTAAAAATAATAAACTCATCTAGAAATATGACGCAATATGCATGGTTTCAAACTTGAAAACTGAGATATTAACCTTTAAATTTTTAGCCAACTAGTGAACTAGATATAATCAGTTATATTCAAATTATTAATGGACCGAATGTTCTACAGGGCTATATATTAGAGTATCTTGTCAAATGTTAATTGTGCATATATATTATCTGGGCTTAAATTGTTGTGTTTAACCGGAAATTCTTCTCTTTTTTTTACTCAACATCAGCCCATCAGACATAACTAGGCCCACCAAATTAGGCCCGCCTGAGATGAGATTTATTTTGACCAAATGAAAGCATCACATTACTAGCAATATATTAATTAAGGCACTTTTTGGTTTGACAATTTCTACACAAGGACAGTAAAATATTTGTATAAAGAGAGTTTGGGTTCTGCATGCATGTTCTCATTATGTTTGGTTAAGCACAGTAAAAATTATTTGGAATAGGGGCTTAACACAAATACTTCTTAAAATTACTGTTCCTAGATGTGGTTATGTTAAATCCGTATGTAAATTAATACGAAATAATTCAAAAAATGCATAAATTATTAGATAATCGTTTATCTAGCTATTTGAAAACATTATAAATATTTACTGGAATTCATACTTGATGAAACACGTTTTTAGATCTTATCGTTTCTCAAACACCGACAATAAAATCGTTTGGATTGAATGCTTTCAGTCTAGATTCGCCGTCTAATAAATTTTGCTCTGAATGGGATAGGGCAAACGACGGCAGAAATCTGACTTGGGACCACAACCCTATTATATTCTTTATATACTGCGTTTAATTAGGATCCAATAAATCCTAGTTAGACTTGTATTGGATTTCTACACATTAATAACTCATACCCAATAAATATTTTCAGAGTTCATATTAAATCACTTAATAATCCTATTAAATTAGATAGCACAAAATATAACTGTAAATTTATATGTTAGCCCATATATTGAAAAAATTAAATCCAAGAAGTTAAACATTTTATGAGGATATATATTTTCTCCTTCCAAATATCTAATAAGGAGTTCTAATACGATCAGATTCATAATTAGTATTAAGGCCGGATTAGACAAAAAAAAAAAAAAAAAAAAAAAAAAAAAAAAAGAGATCTAGGGGATTACTATATAGGAATAATTACCTGTGTACCCCTGAAATCTGAAGAAAAATATGATTTATCTCTCTTATTTTTTTCTTTCCAATATACCCCTCATACGTTCCACCGTTATTAAAAATACACATACCGTTTCTCTTTGTTAAGTTAACTAGGGTTAAACTAGAGTTAAATAATAATCGGAGTTGAAAACTAGTAGATATACCTATTTTGCCCCTATCTACCAAAACATTTTCGTTCAGAGTTAAAAGTTAGTTCTGGTAGAAGGGTATATTTGAAAGGGCAAAATGGTAATTTCATACAGATAACGGCAGCTCCAAACGGTACACTAACAGAGTTTAACTTCAGGGGTATTTTGGAAAGAAGTTGGAACGTAAGAATGGTAGTTTTAATATTAGCCTTCTAAGAGAGGTAAATCCGAAAACAGAAAAATTTTTAGGAATATATAGAAAATTACCCCTACTATGTATGTATATAGTATGTTGTTGCTTTCATTTCCCTCTCACCGAGGTGTTTTAGTTATTGAGGCAATGGCAAAAGAGAATAAATTAGGAAGTTTTTTCTGACCCGGAATCTGAATTGATTTCAAACTTGTTCATTGAGTTCAATTGGAATATATTTCCATTCCTTTTCTTAATGGCATTAATGGCAGTCAAAATAAATTTTTTTTTTCTCCAATCACTTAAACAACAATTATATCAAAATAATAATACAAATCATTTACTTCCATTAATTCCATCAACTCATCAATGGCACAATTTAATTAACTACCATTCTCGCTTGGTGCGAAATATCCAATCGATCAATTATCAAAAACATGCTCTTTAGGTCTTAATTCGCGTCGCCTTAATTTCTCCCGTTAAAACTAAGAGGTCGTGAAGCTTTTTCTCCACTTATCCAAAATAATAAAAATAAAATAAATAAAATAAAATAAAATAAAAGCTCCTTCTCCAGTAAAAGACACAATGCTTGATTCTTTTTCTAGATTATATGCGGTATTAAACTATAGCTAGAAATAGTTTTCAAGTGAACCTATGTTATGCACAAAACTATATAGGGCTGACTAGTAGTTATTGACTCGTGGTCAACCGAAGAATCCATAGTACTTTGCGAATAATCACGCGCCACGCAATCTTAATTAACGGCTATAATGTGTGCGTGGTACTCAAGAAATATACGTGGTCCACCTCTAGAGTACTAAGTGTAATATCTACACCTTTTCCATTCAAGACTTTATTAATTTTATTTTTTAAAAATTTAAAATTCAAATGAATTTTGGGAATACTTGAATTTTTGGATTGGAGAGGTGTTAGATTTACACCTATATATAGTGTTAGTATTTTATTTGTTTTGATGATTTAAAATTTGCATTTGGTTTTTGGGCTTTCTGAATGAGCTAATATCAATGAATATTATCTGGCAGTCCAAAACTTTAACTTACCACATATGATATTTAGTCCCACATCGAATACTCATTACATGTACGTGATAACTATTTAAATATTCCTTCTTTGTGAGAGTTGTTTAGGAGAGAGTGAGAGTAGAAGCTTCTCCTAAAGTCACACGAGCAAGATCGGGCGGGCGGCGGCACACGCGCACGATCTTGACCCGTTTTTTTTTTTTTTTTTATTTGCTACTTTTAGTTTTTGCTTGGCTTAATCATACTTCGTGAAGTGATCGAGGCTTGCCTTGGGAAGTGTATGGTGGGCTGCCCAAGGCCCTCTTCGGTAAAGTCCAACTGCTAACCTAAGATCTAGCCATTTACTCTAGAGGTGGGCTTCAAGAAAGTCCTATATATATGGATGTATTTGGTTGAGTCTTTACATACAATTCTGAATTATAGTACAATATTATACTTTACACTGAGCTAAACTATATATTGAGCTTTTCTTTTTGCTGAATCTTTGAAAGTCGACGGGTTCGCTCTGTGTCATTCCAGAGTCGTGCCGACGGGGTGCACAGTGATCGATGTATCGTTATGAGTGATTGCGCGTGGAGGGGTAATTTTGCTTCTAGGACAGTGTATTTGCATGTCTCGACTCACAAGTCTCATCTAATTCTTACTTTCTATTTATTAATAATGCAATTGTAATTTACATGCAAACATATAGATTTGAATATTTCAAATTTAAATCAATTTAAAGTATTATTTTGCTAAAAAAAAAACTGATAAGAAAATCTTTTCCAACATATAGTGTATAGTTGACATATTTCATAGTACACACACTAGCATTATTTCTATTAAGCTTAATTACTTTGTAACCTATTTCCCAATTAATAGGCGTAAGTGTATACCTATATGGTAGGCGGCGAATATAGAAAGAGCAATGCCAAATCTACAACAAAAAATGAGTTAATTATAATCATACAACATTTTCTCCACTAATATCTTATCACTCCTCCCCTTTTTTTTTATTTTTTATTACTATCTAAATTGAGGGTGGAGTTAATGCTAAACTTGAAGAAGGAAAGAGGCAGCAAACAGCACTTAAGGCTGGACAGGGTTACCTCCCTCCTCTTTCGGAGACTGGAGCGATCTCTTCCCCGACAATTCCTCGCTAAGTCTAGATAATCTCACCGCCCCCTTCTCATTAGAGGAAATCAAGAAAACAACTTTCCAAATGAGCGGAGATAAGGCATCCGGACCCGACGGCTTCAGTATGGTTTTCTATCAAAAGTTCTGGGAGGTGATCAAGGACGATCTACTCAAAATCTTTGACGATCTATTCGATGGCTCTCTGAACACTGGCCCCATCGACTACTCGCACATCTGCCTGATCCTCAAATCAGAAGGTGCCAAATCAGCCAACGACTTTCGGCCTATCCGTCTTATCAACTGTATCCAGAAAATAATCTCCAAAGTACTCGCGAATAGGCTTGTCAACGAGATGCACAAGATCATCTCCCCTGTGCAGTCCGCTTTCCTAAAAGGTAGATTTATCTTAGACTCTTTTGTAACAGCCAGCGAGCTTATCAGCTGGGGAGCAAGTAAGCACATCAACTGTGTTGGCGTCAAGGCGGACTTCGAAAAAGCTTTTGATAAAGTGAACTGGGCTTTTCTTAAACATATTCTTCGTTGCCTTGGCGCTAACCAAAAATGGTGTGGGTGGATCAATCAGTGTATCTCCAATGGTAAGGTCGCCATTCTAGTCAACGGAACCCCCACCAAATGGTTTAAACTGAAGAGGGTCCTCCGCCAAGGGGATCCTTTGTCACCATTCCTGTACCTACTGGTGGTAGAAGGTCTGGCGAGAATGACCAACAGAGCTGTCCAAAACAACTTTATTACTGGCGCTGGACCCACTGGGGAGGCGAAAACCTCCCTCATCCAATTTGCGGATGACACTATTTTCTTTTGCGAGGCAAAAGTCCGGCAAATCCGCAATCTCCGCCTCATGTGGCAAATTTTCGAGTGGGCCTCCGGACTCAAGATCAACAGGAGCAAGTCTGAACTATTCTACTTGGGAAATCGAAACAACACATGAGAGAGACTTGCGGCTATTCTAGATTGCAAACGGGGCTCGCTTCCGATCAAATATCTGGGACAACCGCTGAAGAAGGGCAATATTCCGAAGGAAGACTGGTACTACATCATTACCAAGATTGAACACAGAATTGCAGGGTGGCAAGCAAAACTGCTCTCACAAGGAGGGAGGCTAACCCTCGTAAACTCTGTGCTCTCGAATCTCCCCCTCTACTACTTCTCCGTCTTCAGAGCCCCTGTTTGGGCTCTCCGAAGAATCGATTCACTACGGAGAGCCTTCTTCTAGAAAGGAAGCAGCTCCGTGACGGGTGGCAACTGCCTGGTCAGCTGGAAAACGATTTGCAGAAACAGAAGGGACGGGGGATTAGGGATCATGAACTTGGAGAACATGAACACCGCTCTGCTGGTGAAGTGGTAGTGGAGATACTTCTCAACAGAGGCGACTCCCTGCAGATCTCTTCTCAACGGACTCTACTATCTACGCAGAAGACCCCTGCTCGAAGGGACATCGTTCAAACCCTATTCTCAGTGGTGGAAGAGTGTGCTAGGAACGAGGGAGCTCTTCAAATGCAGCACGACCCACTCGGTGGGAGATGGAGAACTGACAGGCTTCTGGTCGGATATCTGGATAGGGGCTTCACCTCTATCGACCCAATTCCCAAGAATCTTCGATTTGGCACGCAACAAGAACTTACGGGTGAGGGACTGCATAGGACGAAACGGCTGTAATTGGGGAAAAATTTTGGAGGGTATTGGAACTGATCCCAGTGGTCTCGAGGACTTAATCCGAAACTTGAAGGACACCGCCCCTAGCCTGTCCCTTACTAACAGCAAAGACACATTCCTCTGGCGCTGGACCAAATATAAAATCTTCTTAGTCAAGTCGATGTACTGCTTCTTACAAGATAGCGGGGAAGTAGACTCCCGCTTCGACAAACTCTGGAGCATTACGATACCGCTGAAAGTAAAAATCTTTGTCTTGCTAGTTCTTAGAATGAGGGTTCTGACCAGGGACATACTTCAGAAAAGAAACTGGATTGGACCCAGCTGTTGCGTCTACTGCTTAGGTTCAGAAGAAACTGCGAACCACCTCTTTGTATCCTGTACCTCCGCAAAAACGCTGCTGGAGGGCTTGCTGCTAAACAAACTGGAGGTCCGCAACGGTACAACCGTAGACAGGCTCTGGGATGCGAACGGCCTCAAGAAGGGTGCATTGGGAAAAAGGGTGCTAACCACCATCGTGGCCACCTGGTGGAACATTTGGTTGGAAAGAAACAGAAGGTCTTTCGACAACAAGAAACGTTGCCTCGGAGCTTTACTAGCAGAAATTAGGATTTGCCGATCGAACTGGACCAGATTCTGTGCCTAGTTTTTTTTTTTTTTTTTTTTTTTTTTTTTTTTTGAGTCCTGCTGCTCTACTGCAGAAACCGGTTGCCCAGTTGCTAAGTTCATTTTCGTCATGAATGAAGCGGCAGCATGCTGCCTTTCTCTAAAAAAAAAGGGTTACCTGCGACTCGAGAAGGCTGAAGCATGTGATTTCCTACCACCCGGGCTTGGCACCTATAAAGAGGTGTTGTTGAGAAAGCCTCAGAAGCAATCCACATCCTCCCATTCAGTCTTGGGCAAGGGGTTCTCGTCTGTGAGGGGAAAGTGGACGGCAAAGCAGCGTAGGGAGGGGAGGTGCTTTAGGTGCCTTGCGGCCGACCATCTCGTCGCCGACTGCAGAGATCCCGTGAGATGTCGAGCCTGCTGGCGGATTGGACACCGGGGGTTGGATAAGTAACAAGGATAATTAGTAACAATCAGTGTGTGTTGTGCGGTTTTGCGGTTGAGACAGCAGATCACTTGTTTATGGGGTGTGTGTACTCTCGGTACGTGATTGGAATGGGTGAAGGGGGCGTCAGATTCGCAGTCGGGGATTACGTCAGACGGGTTTGGGAAAAATGGACGGGAGGGGTGGAAAGGCAAGCAGAGGGCACGAATCTAACCTACCTGGCTGCGAATTGGTGGGTGCTCTGGAAGATCAGAAATAAAATTATTTTTCAGCAGTCCAACACTAACACAAGTTCCGCCGTTAGCTGGGTTAAGAGAGAGCTGGCACTTTGGGTGAACTCGGGTTGACTCTTTCGGTACCCACTTTTAGGAAAACAGTACTGTTTACCTGTCCTTTTTTTTTTTTTTTTTTTTTTTTTTTGCGTTCTTTCGAGAGACCTAGTTGTCTCACTCATGTTGCTTAGTTCATTTTCGTTTTGAATGAAACGGGTAGCTGTCACGCCCCGGGTCGAAACTGCGACCCGGGTTCGCCAACAGATCCGCCACCTATGCCAAACCCGCATAGGCGAAGCGTCCTACCTGCAAAAAGAGCTACAGCTAAACATATATCAGAGCTAAAAGATAAAACTGCTATAGAAATAAAATCAACCACTGTACATCTGAAGATAAAACAACAAGGTCCATCTCCCAAAAGATAATCATACAATAACCTCGAGTACAAAACTCATAACTCAACAGGGAGATATCTCAATACAATATCAGTGTACAAGCTCTCAATACATCATATCCTCACTACATCAGTCTCTCAAAAGGGAAAATAAAAACCAATCTACCGACTAAACTGAAGATCTCCTCAAAAGGGGGGTACCGCTACTCTCCAAAGATGGGTCTGGATTTAGCTCGCTACTCCCTCACCACGATCAGCAACCACAGAACGGCAACACCCGCCAAGACTCTGCAAAACAAAGGAGAGAAAGGACAAAAAGGGGAAAAACCCCCGACGGGCGTGAGAACTACGCAAAAAGGGAGTTCTCAGTGGGTATCGCCACTAGGCCCGACGATCAGCCCACCAAGACTACTAGAGGCAAAAGATAACTAAAGCAGTAAAACTGAAAGGAGAAGCGGGAAACACTCTACAGCTACCATGCCTCTACCAACAATGCTCAAATGGGGAAAACACTGATAAAGATATGCAACACTCGCACACGAGGTACTCAATCGACCCAATCGAGCTGACTGCCACATGGGGTCCAGTCAAACCTGCGCCCACCTACAACCACCTCCCGCTGACGGGCAGGAATTACGTAGGGCGTCCAAACGGACTAACTCGCTATCGAGTAGTGTCTTATGCAGGCCATAGTCAAAATCCATGCCCTCTCTCTCAGAACGGATAGACTCCAGATGAACAACCTCTCGCGCAATGGACAACGAACTCACATCGACCACGGGACCACCGTCAATCCCCAAACGGTTCCCGACAACACTAGCACTGGTCTATGCATAGCCGCTAGACTCCACTCCGTCCCCCTGACACGAGTGCAACAATAAAATAAATATCTGTAATAAACCCAATCTGATGTCACCAGTAAACACTGGTACTGCCTGCTCTGCTGTCGAACTCAAGAACCCAGCATGGTGCCCGGCGCTCACACCGTGGAACTCAAGAAACCAGCATGGTGCCCGGCGCTCACACCGTGGAAAGCCTACTCCGGAGTGGCACTCGAGGGGAGCGACCCACACGAGTAAAGTATCACTGTATCACGCATCACTGCATCAAATATCACTGTATCAAGTATCACTGTATAGCAGGACTGGATCAAGACCAAGATCAAGTGGGAAAAACCCTCCACAAAAAGGGAAACCCGATCCCCAACTGAAATAACTGGAAACAATAAGTGGAAAACTCCAACCACTAGAGAAGCCTGATACCCAATCTGATGCATAAACAATCTCCGGTCAACCGCCCAATGTCCGCGGCTGCCGCAATATCCCATGAACCACTACCTATCACAATCCGGCACAACCTGTCCCCGACACTGAGACCCCAGCTATACTATCACAAATCCCTGCTCGAACCCGAGCCACGTGAATCTAGTATCTAGAAAGAAAAGGAGAAGAACAAACATGGTTTCTCCTAAGTCATAACCCAACATGAAAGTGTAGCAGTAAAAGGTGGCCTAGCTATATGTCCATACATGCATGCTTTTATCCTCAAAGCAAAATAAAGAAGAATAAACCTCATGCCAAAATTATCAATGACCATACCTGTACATAATCCTCAATCCATAATGGCTCCTCAGAGTAGAACCTGCACATAACTACATAATCCTCTCCCAATGCATAAACCAGCCTCATAAAAGGTTATGTGCTAATATGGCATGATAATTAATCATCTATGGTATCCTTGCCTTAGGTAAGCTTCCACTAATCATCCACATGAATATTTGATTAATACCATTGTCATACTGTGAACGATTCACTTGCAATTTTTATAAAATCCTCATTGTTAAACTTACCGATCAATCCCCGCCATTGTACCATACACTTGCATGCAATGTTAATATATATAACAATTAGAGAACCGTCCACCGGTTCCGAGGATAAGGCACCCACCTGAAGTGCTGACTGTCCCAAATCGTACAGCTGAAAATACCAAAACTCCAAATCCTTGCTTCCACAATTTCAGCACACCCGAAATATTCCTGGTACAGTACAAAGCTCACTAATTACACTTAGGCTCCCAATTATAGCATTAATAATCACATACAACCTCGAATTCTGAACTGTTAAATTATCACCTGCAGAAATTGCCCAGAAAATTCCAATAAAAATATCACGGCGATCCTCGCGTCGATAGCTTCGCAACGGTACCTTGCACGCCCAAATCCGAGTTCTGTACATCAAGATAAAAATTCGGCAAGGGGGCACACTCATACAAAATCTGTATTAAGGACAGATTACTGTTCACAGAGAAAACAGTAATTTTCACCTCGAAATAAAATTCACAAAAATCCAATAAAAATACGAGCGCGTTCCTTGCGATCCGTAGATGAAAAAGTTGTATAAGCTCGTTTCCGTCAGACGCTCGTGCGCAAAGATATGGCCGAAATACTCCGTTGCTGTCAAGTAAATCCACACAGAAGATGGGGTCACTGTTTGCCTCGGGATCCGTGTCAAAACCTCGAAACGGGAAAGTGCGACCAAAACGAAAGATGAAGTCCTACCTCTTAGGAGTCTGCCGGTGCAAGAATCACTAGAAAATGATGTCGGGGTAGCCCAGGGGAGCAAAAACACTATCGCTGCGCCGAAGAAGAACACTAGAAAGCAACGTCGCGCCGCACCGTAAAATGGGGAACCTCGGGATTCGTGCCTCCAAAACTCTTGAAACTTGGCAGGGAGATCAAGCACTTAGAGATGAAAAACTTTGCTTAAGGAAGCTCGGGGAGATCTTGCACAGGTTGGGAGAGAAAGCCATTTGAAGAGAGCTCGGGCTGCCTTTAAATAGGCTGAGGAAACAATTGGGATAATTCCCATTGTGTCCTCGATTTCGGGCGCTCGGCCCAATTCGGGCGCGCACAGTGCGGCCCGGCCCAGGACTTCCGGGCGCGCACAGTGCGGCCCGGTCCACCGCACAGCCCAGCCCAGCACTCCCCCAGGCCCCGCTGCACCCGGAGCACCTGAGCCCGCAAATGACGGCGCGACACGTGGCCCGGCATCCCGTGCACCGCGCACGTCGTGCCGTGGACCGCGCACGTCGCGGCTGACCCGGGCGTACGGCCACCTGCCCCGGTCACCGTCACCGCCGGTTGCGTGGACCGGGAGCACAACACCGGACCAACCACCTCACGCCACGTGTCCACCCGGTCTACCGTGCACCCGGGCCCAAACTCCGTGGACCGCGTCTGCTGCGCCGGCCAACCGGAAGGCGCCACGTGGCCCGCCTCCGGTGCACGACCTCCGCGGTGGACCGCGCCCTGCCCGCGCACCTGCGCGCCTGCCCGCGGCCTGCCCGCGCCGCGTGCCGCCGCCTGCCGCCTGCCCGAGGCTGCGCCGCCGCCGGCGATCGCCGGAACAGTACAGTACTGTAGCAACCTCCAAAAACAGCAAGTAAATAGCCCATCTCGACCGTTTTCGCGCGCTGATTCCAAAAACGGTGTCCGTTTCGCCAAATTCCAATTCGATAAATCGCCGGAGGCTCCCGGAAAGGTATCTTTGATCCGAATTTCGCGCCGAGTCCAAATTGATATCCAAAATGCGCGGAAACACCACTAAACATCCGACGGGGTCTCCCGGTTACCCACGTGATCCATTTGAAGCCCCGAGTTCAGCACTTGTGTCCAAATTGGCGCACGAACACCGCCGAGATGCCCCATAGGGCTTCAGAAGCTGCTGGTGACACTGTAGAAGCCCTGCAAAGATCCGGGTCACCACAGTAGCGTGCTATTTTTTTCTAAAAAAAAAAATTATAATTCAATAACACAATAAGCATTTCCTGAAAGAATATAATACCAACATGAATACCAATGGTAGAAGCAATTCCTAGAATTACTTTAGACCATTGCCCAATCTTTCTTTCTTTCTATTGGAAGTAATATTTTTAGACTTGAAGATGTGTGGCTGAAAAATGAAAACTTTCTTGCAAGTCTCCCTGGTGAAAGGAAATTAAGATTCTTGATATTGTCGGGGACATTAAACATCCTTAATTTAGCAACTTAAGCTTTTAGTTAATAACAACTATTTCATATTTGTATAAGAGCAGTAGGTTATTAGTATATAGATTTATTAGATATGGTCATATATAATTTTATTGGATATGTTGATATTAAGTTGACTCCGTTTTCGAAATTTTAAATTTCTATTAATTTGTTTGATCTTTGACATGTCTAACCACCATATAATCAAACTGCTAGTCTTCTCCAACTATCTTGGAGTATTTTGTCCGTTTCTCAAAACAAAACACCAAAAAATATCAGCTTCAAAATTAGCCGCTAGCTGACTCTTTTTTTTTTTTTTTTTTTTCGGTATTCAACCTCCACCAGGTCAAATCGTGATCAGACCGAGGGATGTACTTGGTTTGGTTCCAAACTGATCGAGAAAACCAAACCAAATAAAAACTACTTGATTTGGTTTATATGGTTTTCGGTTCGATTCGATTCATTTTGGTTTTCAAATTTGTTAAAATTTAATTTTTGGTTTCGGTTCAATTTGAACATACTTCTTAATCGAACCGAACAAAAAGATAAATAATAATTTTATTTACATTTTAATGAAAATTATTTATTAAAATTTTATATTTATGATCAAATTCTGATCATATATCAACTTTGAATCTTAAATTATTAATTAATTTATAAAAAAAATTAAAAGTTGAAAATCAATTGCAAAATCAATCCAAACCGAATTAATTCGGTTTAGTTTGGATTGATTCTGAGTATAAATCGTTTCGGCTCGATTGCAAATTTTTTCAAACCAAACTTGCCTATAAATCGAACCAAACCAAACCGATTACACCCCTAATCAGAAACCCAAGTAATCCTCCTCTATTCACTAGTGCCTTCAACTAATTTTTAATTTTGTTAACCTTGACAAAAAAAAAAACCAGGTTTAGATCGAACCGAATTAGAGAGTCGCTAGAATTACAAGATAGAGATTAGTGGAAAATTTTTCTTGGAGAGCAGGCTCCAATGCGTGTAAAAAATAAAAATTAAGGAATACAATTTAGAAAAAAAAATAAAAAAATATAACACTTGTGAAGTTTAAATTTCAAAATTTGAAATAAATTAATTTTCTAAAATTTTTAAAATTCAAAATTTTAAAATTTTGAGGTATTCTCAATGAAACAATTAACTAAGCTAACTTAACGAAATCCAAACTCAATGAAACAAAATTTCCATCCGAACGGTCTCATCGAGATGATCGTCGTGGTGAAATCCGATTTTGAATTCAGTGAACCGAAACCACAGAAAAATGCATGAAATGCTGTTTTTACAATATATTTTTACAAAAGTATCCATATTTTATACGTCAAATCGTGCGAGATTGCACATGGAAGGGTCTCTATGTATAATACATCTGCTGGTAGGAACTCATTTAAAAATATAAAAAATTTATAAATTAAATAGCATTTTTTTCCTCACCTTATAAGTAGCATCTATGGTTTCCCTAGCCGCACAAAACCCTAGTCACCCACAGACCCCCCAAGCCTTCTCCATCTCCTTTGCTTCTTTCCCGGCCTAGGCCGCCGCCAGACCTCGCCGGAAAAGAAGCTACAACCTTACTTCTTACTAGATCTCGGATTTCAAAGGGCCTAAGGCTAGCAAGTTGGACCACATTGCTCTCAGATCATCTCCTTATCTTCATCCATCTTCAAGAAGCCTCCCTGAGCAGCCTAGTCGCTGGCCGCCGTCGCAGGACACCGAAAGAAGTTCTTTTCTTATTTCTTGCTGCCATCGGCTTAAAGGTAAACTCGAGCCCTTCTCATCGCTTTTCTTTGCTCCTAAGGCCTCATGCTGCCTTCTTCATCACCAGAGGACTCTCTCTGTGCAGCCCCGACGCTGGAGAAGTCACGGCTAACGGCGAGTTGCAAAGAGTTGGTCAAAACCCTAGTTTTGGCTGGGCTTCTTCGTGTGTCGCCTTCGACGACTTGGCTTGGGGTTGAAGGCATTGGGGACCTTCTGCTGGTCCTCAGGAAGCTCCTCACCAACTCTCGGGCTCTCCTGATCAGCCGCGGTGTCGAAAACTGGAACCCTAATTTTCTGCAACTAGGGTTCGGCAATGCGCTCTCGTGAACCGCCGCTGTCGCTCCCCACCGCCGGGAAGACACCCAGCTGACTCCCCCTTATTGAGAGAAACCCCCTAGTACCCTTGCATGGACCCCTGAGCCGTCGGAGTCTTCTCCCTCCATCTTTACCCTAGGTGCGGCCACAAGGATTTACTCCGGCCATCCGCCGCACTGGGCAGCTGGATCGGACCTAGGTGGTCTTTTGGCACCTTTCTTGACCCCCTCTAGCCACTGCTTGCCTTGGTTTTCTCTTGGAGCCGAGCTCTGTGAAGAAGTCCAACCTGAGCTCTTGGATTTCTTGATCTTGGCCGAGGTTGCTCCGGCGACCACTCCGGTGACTCCACGACTTCAGGAAGGTGAGCCTTTGACCTTATGAACCCCCCTGAGCGTGATGCTCACTTCATATCACCTTGGTTTTAACAGCATGAGAAGATCTCATGAGTTGGACTCTTGATCATCTTGTTGGTTGGCCCTAGCTCTTTATGGACATTAGGAGCACCTCGGACAGCGAGCACGGGTCTCAATGAGTCGAGGCCCATCCTTTAACATTCTTGGTTTAGTCCGAAAGCTCTCGGATCAAGGTAACTAACCCAAAAACTCTAAATTATAGGGTTTTATATAATTTTATGGAAAATTAGGGGTCTAAATCCAATTGTTGTCATGTGGGCTGTCTCGGGCAGTGTGCACATGACCTCTGGACCGATCGTCCGAGGTTCAGTGGCTTTCATTAGATTAAAATTAATTTATGAGTCGTAAATTGGTGAAATCGTCGGTTTATCATTGTTTCGACACGGAATCGGCATCCTAAGCAAATTAGACGAATTTAAATGATTGCAAAGTGTTCTTGGCTGGTCCCGATCATGTCCTGGTTGACCCAGTGACCTTTAGTTGGTGACTTCCGGAGCCGATTCCGGGCATGATTTCTGTAATTTATTGCATAGTTGGACTTATTAATAGCACAATAGCAATTGTTACTGCTCGGACACCTTAAACGGAACGGTTCAGGATAGCAGGTGAAGTTTGGATTAATTTAATACACACTATTCGAACCATTAGTGGTCGATCGACGGATTACAAAAAATTTCGGCGGATCTCTGGACTTAAACATAAGTCCATGGTTTAGTTGTTATATACATTGTGAGTCAGTGGGTTGGGTTTGTGAGAGTCTGTGACTGACTTATGAATTTGACTTAGGCCCAAGCCATCAAGAGCCTCCGCAAGAGCTGAGCAGCAGGTTTTTGGATCGCCTGTATTGAGATGGGTATTTTGTTCCGGGCATTAGCATAATACAACTTCAATGGGTACCATACTCGATCGGACCCTTGTGACATTTACTAGCGCTTCTTTCGGTTATTGCCTTTTTACACCTTCATTTATCTCTACTCCATATGATGGTTGCGACATTACTCAATGGTAGTTGACATTACTAGTATATTTGTTGACATATCTTCTACTGATGATTTATAACAAATGTTATTATCTCTTGATTAGTATGCATGATGGAGTAGGAGGTTACTGTTTAATTTCTTTTGGCATTGTTTGGCACTGAGATTAACTTATGATCTCGTTTGGGAGTTTCCGACTACTTGCCGTATTCCGGTTTTTCGACCGCAAGCATTGAGCATCCGCATTGTGATCGCAATGCACCAGCTGTTCATTTCACGTACACCAGCAGATTGGCCCCCATTATGGTGTTCTTTATTGTAGAGTGATCTGATCGACCCGTGAGCTCGTTATCTAGCTGCACTTGCACGATTCGGGTGATATTGAGCCCCCATTCTTTAGTTGTTTCTGCAGGTATATCTCATTTCTGGTTAGGCATTAGCCTGATATCCTAGGGACCAATAGTGGCAACTGATTGGGTTGATTTGAGTATCATTATAATTGACGCATTTACCTACTTTACAGTTATTTAGCTCAGTTTTTACACTACCTGTTTTACTACTTACCCTGTTTTATTGTTCAGCATTATTTACCTGATCATAGTTGTTTTCACATCTCCCGATTATACCATTACCTACCTTTCGTTTATTGCATATCAATAGGTACAACTTGTCGGTCCCCGGCTCGTTGTACCCACTGGGTTGTATTCAGTTGTATCTCGTATCCTCCTGTTGACACCTTTTCAGCTCCGTAGAGTGGTAAGATATAGGGACGTTGATGTGAGAATCTTGCGATAGAGTTGTCCCTTTATGATAGCTAGATAACTGGTCTGCCACCATGTTTCTTTATGTTTAAGAGATTTTGTTGTTGACAGTCCTGCTAGCCACTTTAGTTATGCAGAGATTTTAGTTATTTTCGCTTATGACTTATATTATTCTGATCTAAATTTTCGGTTTTTGTTAGATTATATTATGCAGATTTAGTTTATCAGATTTGTGGATTCATGATATTTTAGATTATCAGATTATTGTTTTAATATTGTTAATATTGATTAGTTAGTAACTCTGATTGTATTATTGTACATTAATTGTCTAGCGGTGTGTGTAACAAAAAAATTTATTCGTTTCGATCGAAAATATTTTATACACGTGGCGGATCTGCTCACGTCCTAAGAATTTCAAAATTCTAATTTATATAAAAATTAAAAAATAGACTGCTTTTAAATCCCTGGGCGTGACAAAAAATTACTACATAAAGGAAAAATATATGTAAGGATCGGAGCTTACATATTGCATATTTTGCATGTTTCTCATGTCCAAACCTGGATCGGATTTTAAATCGCATATATATAAGGCCCAATTATTCAAGGAACCAGCTCCATTGCTACGTTCTATATATATAATATAAACAACAAGCGTAATAAGTTGAGTAAGCCATAACTTAACCAACTAATATGTTTGTGAAGAATAAATCCAACCATGAATCTCGGTTCGTACAACAAATGACGAAAAACAATCGTAATAAGTTGACTAAACAATAACTTATCCAACTAATTATATGTTTGTGAAGAATATATAATTAATCCAATCCGAATCTCAGTTCCTACAACAAATAATTAATTAAGGATCAGCGAAATCTGAACTGATCCAGCCCAATGAGCTTGTTCAATTCCTGCTACACAACTACAATCAGATTTAGTACATTGCAGATCTTGGAAAACAATTTTTGGTAAAGCTCATTCACAAGTGTCAATTAACGTGACCTAAGCAATTTTCAATTATTGTACCAAGTCTTAAGTAAGAACACCAATGCCATTATGCCTTAATATGAATTTATTCATTTGATTAGGTTATATCAAGGAGTCTAAGCAAATACTAATTATGGCACTAAGCAATGAGATTATCAGATCATAGTAAGCTTAGCTACCTATCAGATTAATAGGTATGGATATCCGAAATTTTATCCGAATCCGAACGAAATAGATTTATCCGATGTTAAATAGACATGAATTCAGATACGGATATAAAAAATAAAAACTTGATGGATTGGGATTCAAATATGAATTTTGACTGTATCCAATCCGAACTTAAATTGATTTTATATTATATAATATATGTGCATATAAATATTTGATATTATATTTAAATTTATATTTTACAAATTTATATTTAATTTAATATGTTTTGAAATATTGTAAAGATAAAAGGAGAAATAATTATTTCGAATTTGGGTTCGGATTCGGGTTTCGAATTTGATAATTGAGTTCGAATTCGAATTTTTGAAAATCCGTCCCGAATACGACCAGTTGACATCTCTAACTCTGTTCTATATATCATCAGTTCCATATATTCGGTATCTAATAATAAGATATTAGTAAATATATTCTTATCACGCTATTCCCTGATTAAGTGCATGCATAAATTTAGTCGGTAAAACTTCAAAATATTGTAATTTCTGGGCATAAGAATATTAGTTTTGTACCATTACATAACTGTGTGTAACATGTAAGAGTTTCTCTACGTGCTAACCGTTTTAAGCTATAATTAGGTTACTCGGAACCCTTAAACATAATTAACCTATTTTGATGCATGGTGCATTAGTTGTTGTACCTTTTCTATTAGAAATTAGAGAATAATCAAATAAAAAAGCAATACCGAATCAGCAATATGGTATCACCATTCAATACGATACAACCATTTTCGATAACTCTTACAACTATTCCTTTATGTAATTGCTACCTGCAGCTAGAATTGGTGTAATTGGAGTTTTTAGAGATTTCAACTGTGCATTAGTTTAACTACATTTTTTTTTCTCTCTCAGATCGATCATGCGCATTTAATAACATGTTTGGTCTCATTAAGACAATATGCTTAATTATCTATATATCAATGCAAATGAGCATAAAGTTTTAACGTTTTATGCACTCTTTGTGAGAAGTTTAAAGTTTTACCCATTCGATCACTAATCAAATCACTAATCAAATTACAACACACTGATCGATTTATATATGTATAAATTCTAGTGTACACGTTATTAAGCTAGAGATGGATTTATTAAGCCTGATCATTATTTATGGGCTAAATTTTATCAAAATTTAATAAATCTGATCGATTTGTCCCATGCAGTTATATCGAACTCTCTTAATATTACTTAATTTCTACATTATACTTTTTATTTCTATCAACTTGCTTGAGCTGTGACGCTTGCCTGTACTCTTCAACACCGTCAGTTGCTCAAAGAAAATGTTACAAAGTATCGACTTCAATATTAATTGCTAGCTGACTTGTTCTTTCCAGCATTCAACCACCACCTCCGTATTCCATTAATTTATTCAAATTAATTAATTTGGAAATTTTGTTAACTTTTACGAAAAATCGACTCAAATCAAACCAGATCAAATTGTGCCTAGAATTATTGTTGTTTCTGTAATGTCCAAACTTGAACTCCGTTTTAAAATTCGGGACTAAAGATGACAATTAATCAGGAACCTGTATATATATATATACCCATTGCTGCTAATTAATCAGAATCATAATCTCAATTAAGTTGACTAATTAAGCCATGATCTAACGAACTAATATGTTTGAGAAAGATAAATCCAACCCCGAATATATAGTAGTTTGTACAAGAAACAACCGGCGAAATTTGAACCGGTCCCTCCGACCAAGCTTATTGATCGATTCCTGCAGCACAGCAACGGCCAGAGTTAACTTGCAGATATTGGAAAAATTAATCTTGCACGAAAGCTCATTCACTAGTGTCATACTAAGGCATCGGCCTATTGTGAGAATTCCTTGTTTGGCCCTAAGAAATTAACCATTTCTTTGTTATATAATAAAATACTCTATATGGATAAATTATCACGGTAGATCGAGAAAATAGATCCAAATGGTAATTTCCAAACTGCTGAGAGTATTAGCCCCGGTATTAGATAATAAAATATGAATTTTGATATGAATTTTCTCCTATATATCATGTACAGTGGAGTTGTTCCATTCAATATTCATCATCAGCTTAATTAGTTACTGGAATATTAGTTCCAGTAGCTTACTCTTATTAAAACATGGGCGCAATAAAAGTCAAGAGGATCGATAAAGGTTTAATTAATCTATACTAAAGTTAAACCTATTTATAAATATTTTATTGCAAGTAAATTTTTTCTGTAAATTGATTATTCTTTGATTCTAGATTTATATATCACGGAATAAGTCTTGTATTTTCACGTAGGATTTGTGTTTGATGTGAATATCCTACGGACGTTCATTCAACGCGGGTTCACCATACATCCAATTAAAATAATATATATTTACTTTTATGTATATATAAGATGATAAACCTTTTTGCTTTTCGACATGTATACAAACTTTTTTTGAATAATATTAATAAATTATATATATACGACGATTTTTTTTTAAAAAAAAATATATGAACTATCAATAAAAATATATTAACTTTTCTTCATATAAAAAATATAACTATATTATAACAAAATAAATATTTTATTTATAATAAATATATATTATTATATTAATAATATTATTTTTTTATAGCAATTTTTATGAGATATCTATATCCTAATTTTTGAAAACTTTCAAGTGATAAGTATATTCCAGTTTCTGTATCTTATGCCCGCAATTCTAGACTCTGGTATACGTACGTATCTTTTTACGCGAAATTCTACACTCTAGTATTCGTATATATGTACACGCTGCAGGGAACATTCCTGTATGCCGACTAATTAATTAATTTATTTTCTTAATGCCTTAGTATGAGAATAATACGTAGCCATAACAAATGACCAGGAACATCGGTTAAAATTGAATCTATTATAATTCAATTACTATCTGCGGGCTTTATTATGCATGTGTGGTAAAATGGACAGTCGTTCCTTGTGGGCTTCACCTTTGAACTTTCCTGGTTAGTCCAGTCTCCCGAGAGAAACTATTGTCTGCACTCAGTCTATCCGTAGAGTTCATGCACTTTATATAATTTCTGATGGTCAACATTTTAAAATTGACCAACCGTTCCATAAGTGGCAACAAGTTTGGTGGTCGGTAGGTATCCGAGGTTCCGAGTTCGAAATCTAATTGCTTCATATTTTCAGATAATTTTTTTTTAAAAAAAATAAACGAAATGGATAACACATTATCTTTCTCTTTCTTTAAAAAAAATGTGATCTGTATCGTCTAGAAGATCTATGCATAAAAAATCACGGGTCTGAAAACTTATTTAGGTAATTTGTGGACAGCAGGTGGCCTCGATGCGAGGAATAGGTCTCCAAAGATTGTCTTTTTTCTATAGGTTAGTCTTGTAAATATCATAAAATATATCTAATAAGCTGGATTTGATGTCAAGGTCTCTATTATGGTGCATAAAATGCACTTATACACTTGTTGCAAGCAATAATTTCTCTCCTTGCTGCCCCTCTCAACCTCTCATTTGTTCAAATTATTAATGGCTATATATATGTGACTATATTGTGTGGTAGGTGTGTTAATTTGTTTCTTGGCCTTTTCAATCAATACATGGATCAAGAGGCGAGGGGGCGGCCGGCGAAGGTGAGGGTCATCGTGACGAAGTTCGTGGAGGCGGATGCCGTGCAGTTCAAGTCGGTCGTGCAGAGGCTCACCGGGAAGGACTCGGCGGCTGCGTTCGAGGATTGTATTGTTCGAGCTGATCCGGAGGACGAAGGCAGGAGGCGAAAGCGGCCCAAGTCTGCGGATTTGCTGCAAGGTGGGGTGTTTGTGGAGTTGTTGCCCTCCTTGGAGGAGTTGTTTGAGTTGGTAAGAAGTTAGAGGTCTTTGATCCTCGATCCTCTAATTATTTTTTATAGTAGAGGCTTAGAAAATTTAATTGTGTGGATAGGTTTAATTATTTGAAGTAGATAGAGGAGGATGAATAGGAAGGTAAAAATCTCCGGAGATCCCCTCATGACCTTTTGTAGATTCTGAAATTTTCCCTCAACTTTAATTGCAAAAGTTCAAAAGTTGATAAGATGTTAATTCAACAAAATTTAAAGTTGAAAGGATCCTGTTTCAGAATAGCTAATTATAAGTTATAAGGTCGATCGATCTCTATGCATTTTTATCGTAGATATATAACGTTTTTGCATGTTTTAACCCCCCCACTCTTTGGGCTAGTATTGGTGCATGGTAGCATGCATGCATATTGGGACTGATTATTGTCTAATTCTTTGATTCTTTGTCATGATTAAACCTGATGATAATTAAATTGGGATTCTTTTTGGAAATTAATTAAATCAACTGTTGTGATTCATGCGACATTTTCCTCTCTTCTTGAATAGGGAATGGAAGCATCAATGCATCATGGCTCTACTAACTGAATATGGCCGCTTCAACCTCGATCGATTTCTCATTTAGTATTAATATCTTTACTGAGCTCTTAGTAAAGAAATTTTTTTTGAAGCATCTGCTCCAACTTGGAGAATAAGAAAAAACTTTGAGCATCAAAAGTAGAGGTACCAACATAATTGGTGTTTCCAATTCTGCTGCAGGAACAGATTGTCTGAGGTAAATTAATATAGTATGTTGGATTATGTAAAATCATGTTTCGAGTCCATATGGATTTGATCAAATCTTGTTCCTAAAGATTAGGAATGATTTAGGAATATTTTAAAGATAATTCTTAAGAGGATATGGACGAAGACTAGAAATGATTTAAAAACTCGGTTGGACGGTGGAGATCGTTTCCTATTAGAATTAGGTTTTAGAGTTATATTAACTCTTGCGATTCATCTTTTATTTTTTAGAGCTTTATTGAAAAATCCTAATTGAGAGGAAAAACATGGAGAGCCTCCGTGAGAGAGTTTCTTATAATCCAATTTTACTTCTTGTACTTTTGTATCGTGGATTAATCGAATAACTCATTGAGGTGGTCTTGCCCGTGGACGTAGGTTGACACATTGTTGGCCGAACCACGTAATTCTTTATTTATTTAGTTATTTTCGTGCTTGTTTTATACAATCGTTTTCGCCTACTTTCATCTACGAAAGATTCTGTTTCCGCTGCGCTCGTGTGCTGTGTGGGTTGAGGTGTGCTCGGTAACCCCACGGCCGGTCCCCCTTCAATTGGTATCGGAGCGTTTGGTTATTCGTAGTTCGTTAACGGTGAAACGATGGCGGAAAAAATTTCAGTGACAAAGTATGAAGGGGGACCGGCCATGGGTTACCTAGCACACCTCAACCCACACAGCACACGAGCGCAGCGGAAACAGAATTTTTCGTAGATGAAATTAGGCGAAAAACGATTGTAAAAAATAAGCACGAGAATAACTAAAGAAATAAAACAAATAAGAAAATGCAAGGACACAAGAATTACGTGGTTCGGCCAACAATGTGTCAACCTACGTCCACGGACAAGACCACCTCATAGTACACGTACCTTTTTGTTGTACTTTTTAAATAATACTATGTCAAATAGTATTATAAATAAGTAATACTGTTTCAACCCAAAATGCAAAACAGAATTTTGAAAAAAAATAATATGTTACTCGTTTTATTTAATAAAAGAATAAAATTTGTGTCAAGCGAGAGACAGATGGGTCTCATGTAAGATAGGATTCTTGCCAATTGTTCATCTCAACCATTTCACCCCTTCGAGTAGAAGAGCTTTGATTTGTCTCTATTTACCTTTAAACCAAAGGTCCATTCCAAAAGAAAAAATATTAGTTGTATATTCTGAAAGGGATGCATATCTTATATCCCATTCATTCTAGAATAAAGTGAATTTCATTCATCACTTCGAAATGACGAGTGAATGAGCTCCCATTCTTAGATAAATGGGGTGTGTATCGTACATCCCAAATGAAATATACAGATAGTATTGTTCATTCCAAATTGCTCTATAGCAAAAAAAAAAAAAAAAAAAAAAATGGTATCGTGTACATATTGAATGATAGTGATTGGACAGTTTTTATTGGCTTTATTTCTCAAAAAAAATTATTTTTTTACACATGTTCAGTCATACACTACACGTAAAATACTTTGATGTCAATTAAGATTGAGATTTTATACAATATTAGCTATACACTATTCAATCTATACTTGTCAATTTTTTTTTTTTTTTTTCAAAACCTAACCGACATGATTTTACTTAAGAAACACCAGTTAATCTTGCCGAATGCTTGGTCAAAGTCCACCTTAATTAACTCCTACCCTCTCTACCACGGTCCTAAAGCACTATGTCACTGCTAACCATTATGAAGAAATTCGAGATGAGATCGATCCTTTAGGAAGACTGAAATGAGATGGAGAAATGATATCTAGCATCACTCCTTCAACTCTATTCACTAGCACTTGAGAAATAATTTTTTGTACTCAGCTTATGAGACTAATAAGTCGGATAATCATTAACCTTGATTGCCCCTTTTCTTTTGGGTTATAGGTCTAGAGTTAAAATTATGTTTTGGGCATGAATCTAGCGTGCATGAACAGTTGGGAATCTGGTACTCGTTCCGGTACTAAATTTTGTGAATCCTCCGATACCGACTAGTGTTGATTCGGTTTTGACGCCCCACTTCCCAGGGGGTCACCCATCCTAGAACTACTCTAGCTCTAGCACGCTTAACTCTCATGTTCCTCTTGGATCTTGCTACCATCCAAAATGCTATAGCCGGGTTAGAGATTTTAGTCCTATTATATCATTTATATATAGGACTAATCCAAATTCCGGGGGTGTCACATTCTTCCCCCCTTTAAGTCCTGACGTCCACGTCAGACTCAAGCACAATCACAAGCACCAGGCGATGTGAGACTCGTCTCGCTAGCCTTAGCCGACCTTGTGAGGAGCTGCACTCCACTCACAACGGTCATTAGCCGGGGAGCCTCGCTCTACCCGCTATATAACCCTGGCTCAGCCGAGACTCATCTCACATTTCCGGCTGGTGAAAGGCTCTGATACCAACTTTGACGCCCCACTTCCCAGGGGGTCACCCATCCTAGAACTACTCTAGCTCTAGCACGCTTAACTCTCATGTTCCTCTTGGATCTTGCTACCATCCAAAATGCTATAGCCGGGTTAGAGATTTTAGTCCTATTATATCATTTATATATAGGACTAATCCAAATTCCGGGGGTGTCACATCGGTACTTGCTCCGATATAGATTGTTGGAATTCTGCAATAAAAACGTCAAATTAGATTTTTACCATAAATTCATCTTCTGAATAAAAACTGAAACTAATACAACTGCAAAAAAAAAGAAAACATCAAAACAAAAAATACGGATAAAATAAGATTCAATAATTAAGAGAATAATTACACCTGACTTCTCTTCTATAATAGAATAGTTTCAACTCGAACTCTCTTTTTAAATCTCTTTTATCCTGTTTTTGTCTTCTATAACATAAAAATACCTTTCTTCGTGCACCCGTGCACTAGTTGCACCAAAACTAAAAAAATTTAGTTTTCTCCCCAAAAACCTCAGCAGCCGTACCTTGAAGCTTTTTTCACATTGGTCATACTTCACCTAATATGCGCTATATATAGAATGAACATAAAACATACCCAAATCTCTTAATAATTAGTAATTATATTTTAATTAATATTTAAATTTAAATTAATTTATATGTAGCATTTTTAAATATTAATGATAATCCAATTAAAATTTAATTATAAATTTAATCAAATTCTAATAATTTTCATCTTGGTTTGATTTGTAATATTCAACTACTATGTCGAGCTCATCATGTAAGCACCAGTTTGAGCTTATTTCCGCCGCTCGTTGTTGCCGCATCTGTCACTCCATCTTGAGCGACTACACCTTCGCAAACTTTTGAAATCCAAATTACTTTCGCTTTAGTTCTGACTATGCTCCCGTTTAGAACATATAAGTTTCCACGGTTGTTTGCCTCGCACAAATTTGATCTCATTTTTGCACCTTGATAGTTCCACCTGAAGCTGAAAATGTACAGCCTTTCGAGTCCAATGCACCTAGCGAGATCAAGTTCGCTTCAAACCAGGAACATGCCGCACACATGTCATCGTCCTCACGACCCCATCGTGTATCCAGATCTTCACCGTGCCGACTCCTAAAACTCTGCACGTCGTCCCGTTCCCCATAAAAATTTTTCCACCTTTTATCACCTTATGGGTAGCAAAAGACTCTTTTTCCGGCCAGATGTGAAAGGAACACGCCAAATCAAGTACCCATACATCATTTAAAATTTTAGCACCATCGGTCCACGCATTTAGCACATAAAAATCGATCATCTCTTATTCTGCCTCCTGCACCATCGCTGACGTCTTCTCGTCCTAATCCGCGACAGTTTTTTACTTCTGTCGCTTTAGCTCCTTCAAATCATCTTTAAGTTTATGACAGTTGTGCTTAAGCTTATAGCAGTTGTGCTTAATGTGACATTTTCTATGATAATAAAAGCACTCTATCTCGGATAGCGGCTTCTTCTATCCACTTTCAGTCTCTAATATTTTTGTCATTTTCTTCACTTTTATCATCAAAGTTGTGTCACTGCTCTACATGCTGGAAACCTAGGTCATTTTTCACATCTCATTCGAGAGAAGCACTGCCGTGACCACCTCCACGCTTATGGTCTCCTTACCATAAAACAACGTGGTCACCACATGCTCATATATATGTTGCCAATAACGAAGAAAGTAAAACCAGCACCTTATCCTCATATTGACTCCGATACTGGTCAACCAGGCCACCACCTAGTTGAACTCATTTAGATGCTTATGTAGGCTACCTGGCGTGAACAGTCGCTGCTTCAAATACAACCTATTCGTTAAGGATTTTCTCATGTATAGATCCTCTAATTTCTTCCGCAACTTCGCTGGTGTCGACTCGGTAGCTACGTTGTAAAGAATCTCATTTGCTAACAATAGATGAAGCGCACTCAACGCTTTCCGCTCCATCTTCTCCCATACCGCATTCGTGATCTCCGCCGGCTTTACCTCTTTTCGGTTCAACGTTTAGTCCAAATTCTGTTGTACTAAAATGACTTGAACTTTTATTTACCACAAGCCGAAATTGTTTTTGCCGTCGAATTTCTCGATTTCGAACTTCATGGTCATCTCCGTCGATCTTTTCATAAGTAACCTTTAGCTCCGATACCAATTGTTGGGAATCTGGTACTCGCTCCGATACTAAATTTTGTGAATCCGCAATCCGCCCTAATACCGATTGTTGAGATTGCGCAGTAAAAACATCAAATCAAATTTTTACCATAAACCCACCTTCTGAATAGAAACTAGAATTGACACAACCATAAAAAAAGAGAAAAAATAAAATAGAAAATACGGGTGAAATAAGATTCACTCATCAAGAGAAAAATTACACTCGTCTTCTTTTCTACAATAAAATAGCTTCAACTCGAGTCATCTTCATGAATCTTTCTCACCATTCTCTTATCTTCTATAGCATAAAAATATCTCTCTTCGTGCACCCATGCACCAGGAACACCAAAACTAAAAAAATTAATTTTCTCTCTCAAAAGGCTCAGCTGTATCCTAAAAAGTTTTTTCACATTGGCCGTACTTGACATGAGGCCTACTATGCGCGGTATATAGAGTCCACATAAAACATATCCAAATCTTTTAATAATTACCAATCCTACTCTAATTAATATTTAAATTAAAATTAATTTATTTTTGATATATTTAAATATTAATACTAATCTAATTGAGATAATTATAAATTTAACTAAATTCTAATATGAACGGTGAAGCTCTTAATTGCCATCAAATTTGTTAGGTTTTCCTTTTGTTTTTCTTTTTTTATGTTACCCAAACACAAATGAAATTAATTTTAGACAAAATTAACATATGAACACTTGATCTTTCTCCTTCATCTGAGATTTTTCCATGTGACATACAAATATTAGGGCTTTTGTAGCCTCTTCGTGTTTGGGCTTATAGCAGGGCTTCCGTACTTTAATTGACTTTTGAGGTTTAAAGGCCTACTTGCTGGAAGGCCGGCAAGTTGTACAGTACTCATTGAAAAGGATATATTTATTTATTTATTTATTTATTTTCATGCGGCCGGTACGTCTGATCCGTAGGATCCCTAATTAAAGATGTATGTCGGCATTGAATTTTCAAAAACACGTACAATGATGGATTGAATCTCCAACCTGAAAAATATTCCCCAATGTTTGCACCACTTGTACTAGCAGGTTGGTATAGCATGCTAATCATTTTAAGCGGTCAAATTAAAAAGTAAAATTCTTAATATTGAATTTTATATACTATAATAAAATTATGTTATAGCGATATTTTTAAGTATTTCTAAATTTTTTTTAAAAAAAATATCACTGATAAAAATATCGACACTTATTATTAGTGTCGCAATATGAGCAGTTGCTAAGGTATATAGCAACACATTATTGTAATAGATATGACACTTACTAAAAAATATAATAAAAATGTGTCAGTATAATCTAATTTTGTTGTAATAATAGTTTGGTAGACTAAAATTCTAATATCACTTTAAAAGATGTTTTTTTTTTTATTTAAAGAAAACTTAAAAAAGAGATTAATATGCAATTTTCAAAGTATATATGAATTACTGGATATGAATGTGATTGAGTAGATCTAAAATGCAATTTTCCATACTATTATATATATACGGCCACAAAATATTGCGAAAAATGTTACTGAATATGACATTACACATTTATTACATTTTTGGTTAAAAGTGTTGTTTAGTTCATAAATGTGTCCAAAGAATAAATAATAACCAAACAAAATAATGTCCTTTAGAGATTGTTTAGTATTAAGATTTATCTAATACTACCAGATATAAAGTAATTGGGAAAAATTATATAGAATTAATATATTTTGTTTTTTGTTTAGAAAACAAAATTATATGGTAAGTAAAATATTTGAGTTACCTGTATAACAAGGTATTTTTATATATATTTATAAAAATAATATATTATCTGTTTCGTTTATTTTGAAAATAAAATAAATATTTTACTGCACACATTTTTCTCATGGTACATAGTGGTTTTTACAAAATCCCAAATGAATTCTTAGCAAAGAAAGGGACGGGTCTAAAAATCTATTATATAAAAGAAAGAAAGGAAAATTAATCTGTGCAAAGTGTCTTAGGTAGGTTGGTACCACTATATATCCAACAAAAAAACATATAGTTAATTAACATGTAAAATTTCAGATCATTCTTGTTAGATATGTCTCGCATTCTAAAACCGAAAGGTTTTCTAACCCTATTCTGTTTAGCTTATCTAATTAAGATAAGGTTGGATTATGCCTAATCTTATTAAGAATATTTCTAATCTTAGTGGATTTGTATTCCTAATTGTATTAGGATTTAGCCACTATTATAAATATACCATTATTCCATTTATTTAGTGCGGCGGATGAGAAAGAGTATGGGTGTATTTTGGGATTAGGGTTTTGTGAGAGAGGCATATTTTGTACACCACTTTGATTATAATGAAAGTCTCCGCTCCCTCTTCGCCCGTGGACGTAGGCCAGTGGCCGAACCACGTAAATATTGTGTGCTTTATTTTTCTTCTCTCTTTTTCGATTCTCTTTTGGTATTTTCGTGCCCAACGAACTAGATCTTTTCCGCTTTCGTTCCTAACAAACTGGTATCGGAGCGGATTGTTTCGTTTGGGTGTTTAAGACGTCGACGAAATTTGAGATCGAGAAGTTTGATCGCTCCAGCAGTTTCGCTCTACGGCAAGTTGTCGTTCCGATGCAGCAGAGGTTGCAAAAGGCGTAACTGGAGAATGAGAAGATTAGCACTTCAAAGAACCCCACGATTTTGCTCATTAAGTCAGGCGACCAAATTCAAGAATTCCCGTATATTTGGTTTGCATGTGCCGCAGCACTTTCAGGAGCTTTTAGGATTTTGGTGGAGAAGACAGAGAATTCAAGCCAAGGTGGAGATTGTTAGATATGTCTCGAATTCTAAAACCGAAAGGTTTTCTAACCCTATTCTGTTTAGCTTATCCAATTAAGATAAGGTTGGATTATGCCTAATCTTATTAAGAATATTTCTAATCTTAGTGGATTTGTATTCCTAATTGTATTAGGATTTAGCCACTATTATAAATATACCATTATTCCATTTATTTAGTGCGGCGGATGAGAAGGAGTATGGGTGTATTTTGGGATTAGGATTTTGTGAGAGAGGCATATTTTGTACACCACTTTGATTATAATGAAAGTCTCCGCTCCCTCTTCGCCCGTGGACGTAGGCCAGTGGCCGAACCACGTAAATATTGTGTGCTTTATTTTTCTTCTCTCTTTTTCGATTCTCTTTTGGTATTTTCGTGCCCAACGAACTAGATCTTTTCCGCTTTCGTTCCTAACAATTCCTAGTAGCAAAAGATTTAATGATTAATGTCTAAAGTATCAAATTTGAAACTTAGTTGCTGTACATTTTTAATAAGCGGATAGTATTTTATTTTTTTCTCAAAAAAAAAAAAAAAAAAAAATTTCTCCCAACATTCTCCCAAATTATTAATATTTTATTATAATTAAGCTCTACTTCTAACAAAATGTCGAACTATGCTACATGTGCACCCCATTTTAAATGTATCCTACACCTAACCCATCCTAAGGTGGGCATTCATCTACTCGTCACTTCGAAGTGATTTCCCTATCCTAGAATGGGTGGGGTGTAAGATGTACACCTCAAATAAGGTGTACACTTAGCTTTTTCCCAAAATGTCTACCAATTTTTTATTCAACAAAAAAAAAAAGCAACACTTTTCATACATCATTATCGATCCTATTCTTGAAGGTTAATTAATTTTTTTTTGAGAAAAAGATAACGAGCTACCCGCTTCATTCATTACGAGCATAAATTTGGCAATAAGAGTGAGACAGCAAGGTCTCTAGAGAGAAAAACAATGCGAAAAAAAAAAAAAAAAAAATCCTTGTAGAGGGGAACCGCACACTGAATAAAGGCGTAGGAGATCCGAACAGAGGCGTTAAAGATCCGCCCACTGCGCTAGCATATTTCTAGCCTACGTAACAGCGTAAAGGGGATCGGACCTGAACTCTAGAAAATAATTTTGTTTCTAATATTCCAAATCACCCACCAGTTTGCCGACATATAGGTAAGAAGCTTAGCCACCTCCACCGAAAAACCTCCACCCGACCGCTCCTCCCACGCCCCTCTAGCGCGGTCCCCTAGCTCATGGAAGCCGCCGGCCACGTCGCACATCCCAAACACAAAACGTGTGAAAACACACCTCGTGAACAAATGATCAACCGTCTCGGAATACGACCCACAGAGCACAAAGAGGTTCATTAATTTAAGATTGCGATTTGCCTATGGCCATAAGGACGAAATATTTTTGCGCGTATACCACAATCCTACTGCTCATCGGTGAGATGCATCTCGCGGCATGAATGAATTTGCTATGTATGGAATTGCGCCCAATATTTCCAACGAAATCTATGAGACCATAACTTCTCATATGCATGCACCAATAACTCAACTAGAACAAAATTTAACTCCCGCTCGTAAAATTAATCTACCTCAGCAAGGCCAAATTAACAAAGGAGCATTTTGACAAAAATTATATATATGTAACCTATCAAGTACGTACTACATAGCCAAAAATAACATGCATCTTCATCAAAACCTTAGTTATTAAGGCTTTGGGTTCTAAGATTTTGAGTAGTATACAATTTAGACAAGGATATGTAAAGTTAATATGCAATCCTTAGGTGGAACATTTCAAAAGTTCTCAAGGAGACCAAATTTGGTCCATGCATGTACTATTTCAAAAAATAATAAGGGAAAAAAGAGAGTTCGTGCTCGAGACCAACATGTCGCGTAGATGATCACCTGGATCCACTAAAGATGTTGACCATGCATGTAACCTTTCCCCATAGACATTTGGCGACTTCGACACGTGGGCATTTGCCCTATGACATAAGGGATGGTGGAAAAGGTGAATTAAAGGAGATTGGATAGGGAGACATATCTAAGGTGTGTCCCCATCTCCACGTAAACACTTCGCTATCCATTATATATATATATATATATATATATATATATATATATATATATATATATATATGTGTGTGTGTGTGTGTGTGGTGTGTGTTTTGCTTTGGTCTTTTTGGTGTCGTTCTCCTTAATTTGTATGCTCATATCTCACATGTGGTGATGTCTCTGCTCAAGTAATAGATGTGCGACATGCATGGAACAGTTTATCTAACTACAAAAGCTTATATTGCATGTCAAAGGAGTAGAATTAGAAGACTTGTGTATTTTGTTTAAAAAGATCTAATAAAAAGATAGGTTTAGTTTATTTGACAAAGAATAAATGGCATATAAGTTGGTTGAGTTCGAGTAAAAAGTTCTTGATTCAGAAAATTTATTCCCCCCACCCGAAAAAAAAAAAAATCTTAACTCAGAATTTATCTGTCCTATATATATGCTATTTTGATTATTAATATTGTTAAAGTATGGTTGTTCACTCTGCAAAAGTGGTTTACAAATATTGATGTACCTTTAGTCTTTTTTTCAAGAAAGTAGAGCATGTGACCATCTCCTTTTAGAAAAATTAATTCATTGTTATCTTAATGAAATTATATATTGTAGCTTTCAACCCATGTTATAAGGACTTATTATCCTTTTTCATAATAGAATTGTAAAGAGAAAATTTCAAGAGCAGCTAAGAAATACAAGGAATTATAAAATTGGGATAATATTTAATATGCCCTTCAAAACTTAAAATATATTTTATTTATTCCTGGAGGACCAAAATATTTTTGTTGATTTAAAAAAAAAAAAAAATCAATATCCCCATTTCTCATAGGGTTTACTAATGGGATTGATTTTTAGAAGGCTATTTTGATAATTTGAAAATAAATTTGAAAATTTTGAAGAGCAGTTAGGGGTAATAAGAAAAAGCCCGGAATATGAAATTTGAATCTGTTATGTCATAATTAAAAG
>CM054941.1:3025175-3090175 GCA_029168755.2 Tillandsia fasciculata | reverse complement strand
CCGCCGCTACGGTATGTTAACTCTCTCGCATTCCGTGACTCGCACTTTCTATTCACCCCGTTTCTAATATAAGTGGTAAAAAATTTAATTAGTGATATTCAAAATTTCAAGTTTGAAGTCTGGTTGCTATACATTTCTAGTTAAGATTATTTCAATAATCAAAGCGGAATCCATCAAACGGATTATAGTATTTTTATTTATGTAAAATTTATATATATATTTTCTCTAAAAATTGTAATTCTTATCTAAATTATAGTACATTCGGAAATAGCTAGTTACCTGATTTGTATATTACAATGCATTTCTTGACTTAATATGTCAACCATTAGGTTATAAATTTAGTAATGGTTTTAGAATAGCTTCTGCTAGACTCTAGCTTATAAAAGCTTCTAATATCTCTACTTAAATAGTTGAACAACATTTTTTCAGAAACTTCATCTTATCAGAAGATTCACATCTGAAGAATGCGCGCTCCTTCTGTAGTAATTATAATTAAAAAAAGAGTAAAATATGGATATATACTATTCAGCCTAAATATATAATAAAATTTAGCCTATAATCTTAATGCTTGTTTCTGATAAATAAATTATATCCTTAGGTTTATTTGGACATGGATTGGTGTAATTTAATGTCCTAACATATATAATTGAGCCTTTAGTCCTGGAAATCGTTCTTTTAAATGAAAATGACTAGTAATGCTTTTTGTTAAATAACTAGGATTCATAGTGGTATGGCATGTGCAGGGTTTGGTTAAGAGCATCAGTTTGAGTCCCAGTAGATATTGTACGGATGTAATTAATGGTCCAAGCTCTTCATTTCCAAAATAAATAAATATTACTGTAACTTTATTTTTAAGCCACAGCAAAAAATAAATAAAAAGGATTCTCGATTTTGCTTTTTAACTTTGGTAACTACTGGGCTAAGCAAATTCAAGTGGCATAATTATTATTACATAAACCGAATCGGTATATTAATTGCATTACAGCTAACAATTCTTTTTGTGATGCAACAATTATTATCTTAAAAAAAAAAAAAAAAAAAATCTTTTTGAAATATATGTGTGATTTTGTGGTTCTCTACATCCCATTGAGCAGTGTGTGAACTTATAGTCACACTTTCTCAAGCTAAAGCGTTGATATTGAAGCTTTATCAACTTAGTATATTCGATTCTTCTCATGAAAGATGGCATCTTGGAATGACAATGATATTACTTTAAGCATATTTATCACCGAAAGCATGCTATTCTTGATTCACTTAAATAAGAAAGAGACATAATTCATCAGCACAAAGCTATTCTATATTTACCCAATTTTGTTTAATCTATACTCTATCAATTAATCAAGGTGCAGTTAATGGTAGCATGAACTCATATCTATACTTTTAAATGAGTTTAGTGGCCTGGCTCATTAATTTCATTATGATGCAGGAATTAAGGAGTGATTTTGGAAGCTTGTGGTGTTGGCTTTGGGTGTTCTCATTGACTTTCCAAGCTATGGTGATAAGAAGAGCAGTATAGGAGAAGGGAAATATTGGTTCGCAAGAAAAGTGGACATACTGATCGACTGCTAGCACAGTTGATGTAAATATTTATTCGTCTAGGCATAGTTATTGATCGATTGATTCAGATATCTTTAGTTCCACCCTACAGTAGTAAATCTTGTGATGAGACGGTGCGACTATATCAACCTTAGAAAAGGGGGAAAAAAATAAATAAATAAATAAAAAGGAGAAGGAAAATGAGGAGCTAGCTTATGAACCATTCTTTCCAAGGTTCTCTTTACAAGGCCAAAGGACATGCAACAAATTCAGGTGTGGACCCTTATCTCATTATCTTATCTCGTAGGACAAGTCCCCCTTTATTTTTCCTATACCATCCAATGGAAAAGGCCCTTTTGTTTCATGGCACGTACTATATGTTACATCCATTTCATTACAAAGTTACAGCAGAGGGTCCATGAAACAAATCAACAAACGTTTAAAGATCAACATGGGGATATATGTACATATACAGTTTTATTACATAATCTTAAGGATGTTATGTGACCTTTCCCTTTGCCCTTTCTACTATTGCAGGAAAAGCAATGAAAAGTGAGGGTGGCGCGCTTTGCTACGTGGAATGCACTAAAGATACTCCATGCATGAATTAGATGTTTATTGTTCACCCCCTTTTGTCATTAATTTATTGATCATTAGGCCCTAATTAATCAAGGTAGCTGATTTAAGGGTGTTATCATTCCAGGCAAATTAAGGAGGGGATAAGTGTATTATAATAGGGGGAAAAGCGCGCGATAAGTGTATAACAAATGGAAAGGAATAGGTAAGTCAAGTTTAGTTCACTTTCTGCGGGATAACTTTATTCTCGGATCGAGAACAACAGTGCGCATTGTGCCCTATTCCATGCATGTGGTGGAGCTTTTGTGTGTACATGTAAGTGATTGATACATTCCTTAATTGTGTATCATCTAATAAAGGTATCTTTAAAAAGAATTCGATTTAGTTTTAGCTTTTTGCCTTGCTGGTCCTCCTTACATGTAAGCAGCATGTGATCGCAACTGTTTGAGAAGAATATATAATTAACATTAATTTGTTTTCTTTGAAGCTTGTTAAGCTCTTCAAGTTATATATGTAGCTCTCTTTGTTTCTTGTTTAAGTGATGTAACAACTTACGCGCGTCGTTGAAATTTTTTTCTTGCAATAGCAAACTTAGAGCTTGCTTTTAGCTCAATACAAGATTAATTCTAAAGGTCACCATTTTTAAGATTAATGTATTCCACCTTAAGAGATGATTTACTTTTTTTGGAAACAGTTTAGAGGTAGTACATATATTTGCTATAGATGGCCAGTATACTCGTTATAGATTGATTACTATTACTACAAAGATATTGAGTAAATAAAAGAGATGTGCCAAATATAATGTTCAAGAATTCAAAGACCTAGTGATTTTAAAGTTTCATTTGCAACGACCAAACTAACTAACAATAATAACTCATTCAATCTAAATCACTGAACCAAAATATTTAAACTTAATTATTATTAATTACTAAGGTTTGTGGCACAACTCCTTTACTATCCCCATTGAGTCAGACCCAAAGGATTTAATTCTGCATAACTCATAGCTTTTATATTGTTGGTTCATATTTGGCTATGAAATTAGATTAAATGATCAGACTAGCAACAGTAATAATTTGTTCGGTTCAAATCATTGGCCCAAAATGTTTAAATCTAATTGTTATTATTAAAGTGCGTAAATTCTTATATTTTCAATTGCAACTCATTTTTCATCCAACGTGGGGTTATTGGAATATTACACTTTCAGAGTATAGTATTACTAAGAGTTTCAAAATATTATTATTTTTATATATTATTAATGTGTTGGTATGTGATAGTAATATTAGAACTCTCTTGAACGAGGCCACGCAGATAGCCTTAACATAACCTGATACTCACATGAGCCAGAGTTAGGTCCACACATAGGGATGTAATGTAGGTCGTGACGCATCGGTACGACCTACATTTTTTGGGTCGAAACAAGCCCAAGGTCGGCCTATCCCGGCCTGTCAACAAATTTGAGCCGTGCTGGGTCAGGCCAATTTTTTTGGACCTTTGGCCCAGCACGACCCTTGGGCCCAAATGGCACGGGCCGTGCCGGGCCAGGTCCTGCTCATCCCGGTCCAATATCTTTTAATTTTTCTTTTAGGTTTTAAAATTTTTATATTTACAAAATTTAAAAATATATCTTTTTAGTTGTTTTCAACTTTAAAAGAGGCATTATGGTTAAAAAGACAATTTTAATTTTAATTTTTTCTTGAAGAGAATTAAACTGCAAATTTATTTGGACAAAAATCTAAAGTTTAAAAATTATAAAAAAATTTATATATTTTTTAAAAATTATTTGGATAAAATTTTTTAAAAAAAAATAAAAAATATATTTAAACAGAGTTTTAGAATTTTAAAAAATTAAATAAAATTTTAAAGTTAAAAAAATATATTAAAAAATATTTAAAATTTAAATGTCCCTCTCCTCCCAAAAGAATTAGGTCTACTAGCTTTCTTAGGAGTTGGGTCTTAGGATCCAAAATATTACACCTAAGGTCTCGGCCTAGGATTTGGGTCATACAGGCACGGGCCAGACCCTCAGCCCGGTACTGCTAGCCCAACAAGCCAAAAATTATAGCCTAAACACGGCCCGTTAGCTCCGATCGAGCTGGGCCGGCACGAATTGTACAGTATTCAAGTCGTGCCCAACCCGGCCCAGAGTCGTACTGGGCTAACAACGTCACGCGCGGCCCTGCCCGTTTTACATCCCTATCCACACATAGAAACAATATCTAACAATAATGCCCAAATCCATGAAAAAAAGCAACTCATATAATCTGGTAAATCTAATTTGCCTTATTTGATGTTTTAAAAAGGAAAAACATTGCCTACCGCTACAACAAAATTATGCTATAGCGACACTTTTAAATATTTTTAAAATCTAAAAAAAAGTGTCGCTGACAAAAATACCAACACTTATTATTAGTGTTGTTATATGTGCCGTCGGTAGGATGTATAGCGACATATTTTTATAATGTGTCTCAAAAATATGTCCCTGTAACCTAATTTTGAATATAGATGAAATATAGATAGAACGCTTATACAAAAATATCGTAAATATGTGTTTCTATAATCTAATTTTATTGTAGTGTACTATGAATTTATATAGTTGATTTTGAGAAAACCAAAAAAACTTCGGACTCTTTTTTTTTTTTTTAAATAAAAATTTTTGTATCAACTTTTACAAAAGTTATTAGTCAGTGACGTAGATAGAGAATGATAAAGTTCAATTATGTTAGATCACCTTCGTACCTGGATTGTCTCAAACTTGATTCTGCATTTAGTTACAAACACTAATACGTTTGACAAATAAAATAGTTTTAAATTTATACTTTGCTTAGAAATTAATTGGAGATTCTAAGCCCCCATTTTGAAACTTTGTGTTTGCTGCAGATAGATGTCATTGGAAAGGTATCACAAGTTGTTGAGTAGGAAAAATTAACAAAACAGAAAACCCCCCCCCCCCCCACCCCCCCAAAAAAAAAAAGAAAAATAAGGCTTTTTCAAGAAGTTTGATGTCCATGCAGCCCAAAGAAGTCCAAAATATATTTTAGTTTCCATAACAGTGATGCTAGACTATTCTATTTAGGATATATTTGTTTCACCAAAAGTGAAAATTGATTTTTTAGTTTCAATGGTAAATGCCCACTTTCTTTGTTTGGTTTACTATATCTTTACTTTCGATCGAAATTCAAAATTTTCAAAATACTGTAATTGACTTGGATCAATCACAAACCAAAGTCAATTTATATATATATATATATATATATATATATATATATATATATATATATATATATATATATATATATATATATATCTTTCATACTTTTAGTTTTTATGCTATTTATTTTCTACCAAACAAACATCAAATCTAAACAAAACTTTAGTTCCACATTTTTACAAATAAACAACGAAAAAATAATAATAATAATTTCACGTGAACTCGAGCTCATTCGAAAGTTTTATTCAACGTAAACTTCACCTTTAGGGAAGGGCATAGCATTTCTTCGTATAGAAAAATAATTAGTTATCTTATTGAATGAGTTAAAAATCAGATCGAATCAGCCGGTTTGATTGGTCCTCCTATATATCCCAGTTTATAAAGAGTTTCAATTGAAACCTTTGAATGGGATGAGTAAAAGAACCACTTTGACTTGTTTGAATTAACGATTTATCTGTTGAAACGGTTCGATTTTAATTAAATCGGTTAATTTTTTTTTCATTAAGTCATATTAAAATTCAACTGCTTAAAATTAGCTTAGCTAATTTTATATTCAATTAGCACATATTAGTCTTATACAAATAAAAATTGAAAATCTACATCTACTTAATTTAGTTTATATTTTATAATTAAATATGATATTAAATATTTATGATGTTAGGGGGACTGTTTTCAAGTGGATATTGGAGGAGCTGATTTTTTTAAAGAATATTTTATTTACCTCCTCTCTTTCATAAATTGAACTTGTACCAGGAAAAAATTGAAAATTCAAATTCAAATTCAAATTCAAAACAAGAGATCTTATATCAAAAATTTTAGGTTTGTTTCTTGCAAGTACAGAATGGAGTTTATGGTGGTGGGTTCTTGTTTGCTGACAGTGAGCTGTTTCAGTACTGTTTTCTTTCTCTCTTCCTTAGGGACAGACCCTATTTTCTGAGGCCACTAGGATGGTGGCCAACAAATTTTCCACATCTGTCACCAACCTAATTAATTAATTAATTAATTAATTAATTAATTAATTTGGAGTGGACTACATTTTCTGCATGCAGAAGCCTAAACAGAATTTATTGTCTAGGCCCCGTTTTTTGGTAACAGAAATTATTGTATGTACCTGTTTGTACTGTATCATTCATAGACCTAAAGAAAAGGCTAAAACTACCTATCATGTTACTACTAAATAGGGGCTTTGAAATTTTAGTTTGTAGCCTTGTAGGGACGTTTCTATCACTTGCTATTTATTTTTGTACAAAATTGTTGCTTAAAAGGTTTGAATTTGAATTTAAAGTTGCAAATGCACAATTAAAAGATATTTTACTGTCTTATTGATCTAGTTTTTTAAATAAATTTTTTTTTTTTTTTTTTATTGCCCAGCTTTTAGTTCTGTACTACAAATAGAAACGTTAATTTGAAACTTGTGTTCTCAATATGATTAAAAATTTATTGAAAATTTTTTATAAAAAATATTTAAATATTGCTTCAATCTCTTTGCACATGTCGCCGCTGAAATGATTATGTAAATTGTAGTCCATGCACTAACATGTTAGTTTGATGGCACTTGATAAAGAGCTAGGGTTTGTTAAATTTAATCTAAAATGTTTAAAATATTTATAAAATAAATTTTATATTTTTTTATTATTATTTATATAATAATCAAAGAAGTTCAAAATTAATAATTTTAATAATTATGGTAAACTGTTTGTAAGTTTAACTGTATAAAAATAATTAAATTATGTAAAATTTTGATAAAAATTATTTTATACTATACAAAACAAGATCAATATTTTCGATTTAACATTTTAAAATTTTATAATCATATTTTATAAAATTTTTATTTTTAACATTAATCTTGAACCGTTTTAATTACAAAATAAATAATATAAAAAATTATAAAATTTATTTTTAAAATATTTTAAATATTCTAGATCATATTAGACTCCTTGATAAATCCCAATAAAGAAATGAGTAGATTGAATGGAGTACTAAACAAACAGAAAAATCTAGAGATTACACTAGGAAAAGAAATGGGAGATAAAATTGAGCCACAGAAAACAAAAGCTGCAGAAGTTTGAAGCTTTCACTTTTGTTTTGGAGATAAAATATAGAGACTATTTTAATATAGTGCTTTTTCTATCAGCACTGGTAGGGATAGATAATTATTTTACTAAACAACACTGTAAACTCTAACAAGTCCAAACGTACCCTAATTGCAATTCCAATCCGAGAACCACATGATGGAAATGAAAGAATTACCAGTTCTCTTATTGATAAAACAAAATGGAACCATTTACCAGCACCAGCTGCAGTATCACCATTTTGAATGTAAGTTTATATACAAATACATCTGCAACAACCAATTTATCTCCTTCATCTTTGAAGAGAACAACTAAATAAAGTATATATAACTCATGCTCCTCATGAAGAGGAAAATGTTTTTTCTATTTCTTTTCTTGTATGAGAAAATTGCAACCACGGCTAAGGAAGAAAAGAAAGGGTTCCAAATAAAGGCCATGAAAATAATTAATAAAGGTAGGTAAGGAGCTAAATAAGGAGGCAAATAATATAAGAAAAGGGTAAATGTATGAATAGTCCATGTACAGTCCCAACACTGCAACTTGCTCGTGTACTACTCACTCAAAATGCTTTAGATATTAAACTCTCACACAGCACTTTTAGCCCTCGATGGCAAATAAGAATGTTTCTATCTTAAAATGATCCTTAAAACCCTGTTTGAAGTGAATTGAAGCAAGTCATTTTACAGGTAAAAAATAATGATCATTTTCTTTTAGATCTAGTGCAATAATATATGTGAAATTTCAGCGACTTAAAAGTACTTACGTGAAAAGTATAAGTTGCAGCATTGGGATTGTACAGGGGACTATGCATACATTTTAACCCAAAAAAAGGGGTGTAATCTTGGCATTTCAATAACTCTTCCTCATGCCGACTTGTCAAAAACGGATCATTAAATGGCCGGCATTGCTTGGTGCGCTTTTGACGATGATAATGAGTGGATGGAAAGATCAAAGAATTATCAGCTTCATGGACTTCAAAATACATAATGCCTCACAGAGTTTTCTAATACTTGCTGGCTAGGGCAAATCATCTCCTTCACCCTCGTGCCGTTCTTGTAGATTTTGAATGTGGGGATTGTCCTCACATTCTCTGCTTTGGCGACAGCAGGACTGTCGCTTATATCAACCTAAATTGAAATGTAAAAGGAAATGATAAAAGCAGACTTATGAGAGCGGAATGAGGTACTATGATGATGATCCTACCTTGAGAAAATTCACAGATGGGTATCGGGTACTCAAAGCATCGACAAATGGCGAGATTTTGCTGCAATGCTCATTCAGTGACACCGTGAAGTGGACGACAGAAACTCCTGAAAACATGGAAGCTAGATCATTCAAATGTCTGGTGAGAGGAATAGTAGCTGTTGCGTCATACAAACTAGCACTTAGTAAACTTTCTACCATAATGACGGTATGGACTATGGAGGATATTAAATGGGCAGATAGTGCAGTAATTGAGGCAGTCACAATCAAATAACCAATAGAAGATTGCAACATCACTATTAGCAGAAAGCTGTAACTTTGTAAGTAGGCAACGAAAAAGGAATATGGTAGGTTTACATTTTGATATTAATGATTAGTTGCATAGCAACAGATACGACGAAGTATGCTAATTAAATATTAATAGCATAGCAATAAATACAACTGTAGAGCCTGATTTTGAATGGTTATCAATGATCAGACTGGGGAAGCAGTAATGTAAGCGTACTGAAGGCCAAGATATGAAATTACTCTAGCCCTTGGGAGAAGAAAAATTTATTGTGTTGTTGATGAATATTTATAAGAAAATAAAAGTGATTCTCACCGGGCAGAGTTATAGCCGTTTGGAACTGCTCAATGCCTGTGATTTCTTCAACACCTCCTCCAAACTTGAGATTTGATACTTCCTCACCACGAGACGTCTTAAGTGCCACCTGAGCATGGAACAGAGCCTCCGCCACTTTGATGTCACCAGGAAGTTCCTTACTGAGAACCTCATAATCCCTCACACATTCAGCCCATCGTTCAATCTAAACATCAAAAAAAAAAAAAGAAAAAAAAAACCGAACTGATCTAATGTAGGAGACAGAGAATTAAAAAAACAAAAGAGGCAGGAAAAAGAAAGAGAAAAAAAAAAAAAAAACCACCTTGCCATTTGAGGCAGCACGTCTAAGGAGGGCCTTGGTGTAATTAGGTTGAATCCTAAGGGCTTCATTGCAATCATCAATAGACTTCTCCCACTGTCCGAGCTTGTATCTGCAAGCTGCTCTGTTGCAGTAGAGGACGGAGTTCAAGGGATCATGCTTAAGCCCTTCTCCATAAGCTAAGCTAGCCTTTGCGAACTTTCCACAATTGAAGAGCTCGTTCCCTAGGGATCGGGCTCGGGCCACGACTCTTACTTTGTTAAGCATTGTTGTCACTTCTACATTTCTGGGATCTGCTTGCTTTGCTTTTTCAGCAGCTCCAACTGCATTCTCGAACCTGAAAAATATCCACCATCATTTCTCACTAGGTCAAATATATTGAATATCATTTAGGGCGGCTTCCGGCCAATTGGAGGTTACAAGTGTCGTTTAAAGAATTACTAACAGCTTTTTCAATAATAATATCTCTCACTAAAACAGAAGTAGGAATTTCAAATTAGAGAGGACACGGATTATTTCAACTTGTCACAGCAAACGCTATGGACTTTTTGTTAGCCAAACGCCTGGTTTCTGAAGTTTTTACTTTCTAGAATAGCAAAGCTGTTTTAAAAGCTAGGCTAAATTAAAACTAATCATAGGGAGAGAACTAAGTCTAACAAATCACCTTCCTAATGCCATTTCTACTTGGGCACGAACAAAAAAGATGTAGGAAGGGGAGAGAAAACCAAAAGCCCTTGCAACCGAGCAGCATGAAGAGGAACAATCAACTAGTTTGGCTGCATTGGATACAGCCAAATCAGCTTCAGAGAGGTGATGAAGTCGGAGAAGTGCTTCTGCTCTGAGAGCAATGAGCTGCAAATCACAAGTTTCGAATATTATCATACTTATTCTTCATTTACTTTCACAGAAAATAGCTTGAAATGTAAGACAGGGATTTTCACCGAGGGAGATGAATCTGCCCCTGCTGCAATAGCAGCATCGCTTTCCCCTAAAGCACTTTTCCAGTCTCTACTCTCCCTGGCTTCTGTGCATCTGTTCAAGTGCTTCTCTACTGCCTGTAGCTTCTGCATCTCAACAGGATCCGGCTGTGGACTAGCCGAGAAGAGGTGTCTCCGAGCATTATCAACCTGCCCTAACCTGCATTTAAAAGTCAGAACTAGCAAATTACATGAAATTCACTACAAAATTTTAAGAGAACTTTTAACACCATCAAATTTGCAGTGATTCAAGAATTAGCATGAAATTTAGATGCACTTCAACACTAGAAGAAATGGAATATAAGACATATAATAAGCACTTAACGATTTATAAAAGAACAGCAGAAGGCTAAACCATAGGATAAATTAAACCAGAGATTATATTAAAACTTAGCAACACATAGTAAAACAAGAACAAATAGCCATTCTATATAACAATTTCCACTAGTACCTAAAAGATCGATCTAACAGGAAATGGTCCAGCAATATAATTAAAGGGAATGAGAATTCTCAATCAACTAGATTCAGCAAGCACCAATCATCAATAAATACAAACCACTGCACAAAATTGCTTCATTTTCAATGGGCAAAGATAATTATGCTAACCGAATCTCAATTACAAGCGGAAGATACAATGTAGATCCAATGTCGTCCAAGAACAACACGAGTATCTTAACCCTTAATCACAGCACTAGGTTACAAACTTTGGGGAACTTGTAATTAAATTTAGACGGAGCACTTACCGGATGAGCAGGGCAGCAAGCCTATGGTGCGCGCGCCCGTAGGCCGGATCGAGCCGGACGGCCTCCTCGCACTCCTTCACCGCCTCTCCCAGCCTCCCCAATCCGATAAGCGCGGCGGCGCGATTGCTCCGGCACGCGGCGTTATCGGGGCACATGGCGATTGCCCTCTCGTAGAGCCGCAGCGCCTCCTCGAACCTCCCCTTCTTGTAATGCTCATTCCCCACCCTCTTCACCTCCTCCGCATTATCCATACTCACCACCGCCTTCGCCGAGGGGGTGCCATTGCCGCCCCGCATTATGCTCCCGTGGCCATAATTCGCGGTCCCGGAGCCGAGCACGTCGCTCCGCACGGCGGGCCTCAGCGGCGCCGCGCCGGGTTTGGCAATTTTGCCCGAGGGACAGATGTTCCCGGTGGGGAGCGCGTGGGTCACGGGGGAAGTAGCCGTGCTGGTCGTGGAGGCCGCGGTGGAGATGATCGGGACGGAGCCGGTGCGGCGGTGCCCGGGTTTGGCAGTGCCAGCGCCAATAGAATTGTAAGCGCCCTCTCTGCTCAACCCAAAAAGAAACTCGCCCGAGTGAGTCCGGCGCCCCGCGAGGCCAGCGGAGGACCCGGTGGAGCTGCTGCTCGTGGTGGTGGTGGTGGCGGCGGAGGACGCGAGCGCGAGGATCTCCTTCGAATCGGGCTTGTTGGCGTCGAAGGCGACGGCACTGTCGAAGCGACAGGAGAGCGCCTCGACACCACCATGGCCATTGGTGATGCTGGCACCCATGTGGGACATTTCGTCGAACACCTGGCGGGTGCTGCTGGGAACCGCGGAGGGACTCTGCTTATGAGGGTTTTGGAGATGGGTAGGAGAGAGAACGAAGCGGAGGAGGCAGCATGAGGAGAGAGGAGAGGAGTAAAGAGGGGAGGAGAAGGGGAAGAGAGAGAGAGAGGAGGGATCTCGTGATAGGGAAAGGATGAAGCAAGGAATGAATGTGGGTAGATATGGACAGAGAGGAGAGAAGAGTGCCAAGTAGAGATAGAGAGAGAGACAGAGAGAGAGAGAGAGAGAGAGGAGAGAACCTAAGCAGGCTTTTTCTCTAATTTTCTCTTTTTTTTTCTCTCTTTTTTTTTTTTTTTTTCTTTTTCCTTTTTTTGTTTTTTGAGACTTTTGCTTCACGGGAAAACTCCGTGGCTTGTATGGGGCTTGTATGTCTCTCGCGTGTAGTAACTCGGTCTCCGTCCGCACTGAACATGAGCACGTTAAAGTTCTGGTCACCTCCGGTGACGTTAAACGCCGGATAAGAAAAACAGCAGGTGCCACGTGCGTATCTCTTCTGCATAAAGTAAATTTATTTAGCTAATTAAATTGGAATTATCAGTGATTAACAGCAAATACAGTTATTAAGTTTGATATAATTTGGCCTTTTCATCCCCTCTATTCTTAAAAAAAAGTGCTGCCTAAATATTTGCAATTAAATAAAATAAATGTGTGCTATATTTTGCCATCATGTGTAATTTTATAAAATAAATGTGTGCTATCACTCTACTATTTTTTCAATTGTAAATTATGCCAATTTATTTAATAATAGGCTCGCATACTTAAATAAGAGATCGGTTATTATACTATCAAATTATTAATAAGAGAAAAAAATAGAAATCAAGCTATTATACTATCAAATCGTTAATAAGAAAAAAAAAAAAAAATCTTTAGCTAAAAATATAAAATAATTAAATTTTTTGAACTCACTCGAATGCCAATAACCAACTTCTTTATTACTTGCATTAGAAACAATCAATTAAATAAATATTATTTTATATTTAAAAAAATTGAATCTAAATATAACATCGCTAGCTAGATGACTCTACACGCATTAATTGAATAGTTTTGCAATTTTTATTAAATTTGATGGTTGATACAAATTTATAAGACCAACATTATAATAAAATTAGATTATAGATACACATCTTTGTGATATTTTTGTATAAATATTTTATTTATATTTTATTTATATCTAAAATTAAATTATATGGATATATTTTTAGAATACATTACAATAATGTGTCGCTATACACACTAACGACTGCACATATAGCAATACTAATTATAAGTGTCGATATTTTTGCTAGACATATTTTTTTAAAATTTTAAAAATACTTAAAAATATGACTATAGTATAATTTTATTATATATATATATATATATATATATATATATATATATATAATGGGAACCAACTTTATAGATGTTGTGATCAAGTTATAATTTGATGATTAATCGATGCAATTTATATGGAAAATGACATTTAAAAGAGAATACTAAAATGTAATCATATTACAAAGTAGTAGAGTATTTCCTTAGGACCATAGGTAGAATCACTACTATAGACCATTTTTTACTACAAAAAGTAAACATTGTTTTGACTCCATTAATAATTAATTAATTATTCTTTATTGTTATTTCTTTTTTATTAATCATATGCTGCTTAATTATTTTTGTTAAACTAGCTAGCAATTAGGGTTAATTATTTTTTGTAACCAACCTGTTTTCTATGAGACAATAACATGAGTACAATTAAATTAATCAGATCAAAATGCAATAATTTAAAAAATTCTAAATTATCTTAATTATATGCTGCTTTTCACTCTAATTAGCATGCCCCATATATATATATATATATATATATATATATATATATATATATATATATATATAAAAGTATAAGTCTATCCATATTTATGAATTTTTTACCATTTGATTTGTATTGAGATTTGTGTTTTATACTTTAGTTTTCTTTTTATTTAATTAGTTGACTTTACAAAAGCACAAATCTCAATACAAATTCAATTGTAAAAAATTTACAAGTATAAATGAGCTTGTGCTTTTAAAAACATATAAGCTCTCTCTCTCTCTCTCTCTCTCTCTTCTCTCTCTCTCTCTCTCTCTCTCTCTCTCTATCTCTATATATATATATATATATATATATATATATACGGCTGGAATTCTATCGATAGCACAAAGATATATATAAGTCCGGCTGGAATTCTATCGATAGCACAAAGCAATTGGTGCTATCAATAGTATTCCAGCCGGATTATATATATATATATATATATATATATATATATATATATATATATATATATATATATATATATATATAGTCCGGCTGGAATACTATTGATAGTACTAAGATCTTAGGGAATCACTATCATCTTAACCGCACGACTCTTAATCTAAGGGTTAAAAAATTGACAGCACCAATAATTTGATACTATCGATAGTATTTCAGCCTAATTATATATATATATATAACACTATAATAAAATTAGGTTATATGAATATATTTTTGTGACACTTTTGTGCAAGTGTTATATATATATATTCTATCTATATCCAAAATTAGGTTTTGGGACACATTACAATAATGTGTCGCTATACACCCTAACAACTGCACATATAGCGACATTAATAATAAGTATCAGTATTTTTACTAGCGGCCTTTTTTCAGATTTTAAAAATATTTAAAAATGTCGCTATAGCATGATTTTATTATAGTATATATATATATATATATATATATATATATATATATATATATATATATATATATATATATATATATATATATATATATATATGAGTAGAGCTTATATACTCTTAAAAACACAAGTCTAAATATACTTGTAAATTTTTTACCATCGGATTTGTATTGGGATTTGTTCTTTTGTAAAGTCAACCAAAGAAAGAGAAAGAAAAATTAAATAGTACAAATCTCAATGCAAATTCAAGGGTAAAATATTCGCAAGTATATTTGGGCTTGTACTTTTAAAAGTATATAAACCGTACTATATATATATATATATATATATATATAGAGAGAGAGAGAGAGAGAGAGAGAGAGAGAGAGAGAGAGTGAGTAGAACTCGTATACTTTTAAATGCACAAGTCCATTCATGTTTGTGAATTTTTTACCATTGAATTTGTATTGAGATTTATGTTTTTTGCTTTATCTTTCTTTCTTTTTAGTTGATTTTACAAAAACACAAATCTCAATATAAATCCAATGATAAAAATTCACAAGCATGAATGAATTTGTATTTTTAAAAGCATATAAGCTCTCTCTCTCTCTCTATATATATATATAGAGAGAGAGAGTAAAGTTTATATGTTTTCAAAAGTATAAGTCTAATTATACTTGTGAATTTTTTATTCTTGAATTTGTTTTGAGATTTGTGATATTGTATTTTTTTTTTCTTTAGTTGACTTTACAATAGCATAAATCTCAATACAAATTCAATAATAAAAAATTCACTTTTAAAAATATATAAACTCTTTTATATATATATGCTATTTGTAACCAAAAATGAAAGTACTATTTCTATTGCCATCAAAATCTGCTCTTATATAGGACGGAAATGACATGTTATATTTTGCAAACCTTTGGGTATAAATTATAAGTTAGCTAGCAAAATACTATATATTGCCACTATATGATTTATGAAATATTTTATTTTACTTGTTAGTGGCTAGTAAATTATAATATTTTAGTACCAGAACAACAGGTTTTATGATGAAAATTTTAAAATATTAAATAGCAAAATAAAAAATGTGCTGAACCATGAACAGGCAAGCAAAAATTTTCTTTATAAAAATATATTGATATATATTTTTGAGTCCAAAAACTATCCATTTAGCAAGACAAAGGTTTCCTCCTTCTAAATTCTTTTCTATTATAGAAATTCCGATTCGTTGATCGGAACGATTAAAATTGATTTAAAATATTTAAAATTTTTAAAAATTAAATTTTATAAATTTTGAAATATATTTACATAGTGATCAAAAGATCACAAAATTAATAATTTTTTACGATCTATATGAGCCACTTGCTTGTTTAACGGTATAGAGCAATTCAAACCGTTTAGATATTTTATAGAAATTTTTTTATACTATTTAGATAACGTTTGATAAATCGGATTATAAATTAAAAAAATTTAACATTTATTTTCATAAAATTATTTATTTTTTATCATTCATTTTTTTGACTTTTCAATGAACTTGATAATGATTTTTAAAATTTATAAAATTTAATTTCTAGAAGCTTTAAATATTCTAGACTGATTTTAACAACTTTAATCATCGATTCAAAATTTCTATCATCGAAAAAAATTTGGGAGGACGAAGGGTTCCGTTTCCCTAAAAGAATAGTGACTAGACTTTATATTTTTGTAATTTTAAAATAGAGTTAATTTTATACAGTTCTCTGTAAATATATCGAATAGCAAATATATTTCTATAAAGTTCAACTTTTTCTATTTATTACTTAAAAAATCTTAAATTATTCATATATATTCCTATCATCAATATCGGATAGAAAAATATAGTTAAATATAGATTAAATACTTAACTTTGATTAGTGGATAAGATAAAATTATCTTTTTATCCTTTCAGATATTATAATTAACTATAAATATATATATTTTAAGAGTTAATTTTTTTTAAAAAAATATATTTATAAAGACAAAATTAATATTTTACTTATATCCTTTAAAAAAAAAAATACTAAAGCTAACAATAACAAATTAAAGAAATATATATAAACAACTTAAATTTTTTAATTCATTTTATAAAAATATACCTAGTAACATAAAATTATATCAAATTAACTCTTTAAAATATGTGGAGCTTAAAAGTTCGTTTTCGTAGGTATAGCACAGCCTATATATGGGAAACACGTGTTCACATATCTTTCTACAGCCCCAAGCAAGCCAAAAGCCAAAGCTAGATTTGGGAGTCCCCTACATGGACCAAAAACACCCTCATTTATTGTTTGGCAAAAGTTGAGAGCAAATATAAAAATTCACATAATTTTTTTTAAAAAAAAAGTAAAATAATGTAAGGTTAAATTATGTGCTTATATACTTTATTTAGTCTCTTAAGTAAGTCATTGCTAAAGCAGATATTTAGTTAGATCGTATCACATTTCGACGTACTTTACTTTACCAAAGATTAAAATAAAGTTCTCTTTCTAAAGTTTGTGGTGATAATGAAAGGTTTGAATTTGATGTATGCAAGCTTGCAGCACATTACTAATTTCTTTGGACAGGAATAGCATCATTTTAAGGCTCAATCTATATATATATATATAGAAAAATATATTTTGTATATTCGAAATTCGGGATATATTTTACATCTCATTCATTCTAAAGTTGAGTAAATTTTACTCATCATTTCGAAATGACAAGTGAAAAAATCTCCACTCAAGAATAGATGGATAGCATTACTCATATATATATATATAAATATATATATATATATAGAAAAATATTTTTTGTATATTTGAAATTCGGGATACATTTTACATCTCATTCATTCTAAAGTTAGGTAAATTTTACTGATTATTTCGAAATGACAAATAAAAAATCTCTACTCCAAATAGATGGATAGAATTGCTCATATATATATATATATATATATATATATATATATATATATATATATATATATATATAGTGAGAGAGAGAGAAACGGTGTAGTTGTAAAAGCACCAAATGATTGGTGTATGTTTGTAAATTTTCTATTGTTAAATCTATCCCTTTGATTAATTGTACCTATTAGATTATGCTATTTCACCAACCATCTACTAAACACAAAAAGTCCACTATTATTCTAATAGCACATCTTTTTATGCAAAAGCTAAAACTTATAATCTATATAACTTGATACTTTTAAAAACATAAAAACTCAATTATATATATATATATATATATATATAGTTCTAAATCATTGGTGGTATTAGGTTTTGATATTTGGATGAAGATATGTAAGGTTAGGATAATAGTGGACGCCTAGAGCTTAGAGGGTGGTTGAAAAAATAATATGATTTAAGAATGGAAATGATCAAAGAGATAGATCCAACGACGAAAAACTGGGTAGCACCAAATACTTTGTATTATCAATAATATAATGGTCGAACTCTCTCTCTCTCTCTCTCTCTCTCTCTCTCTCTCTCTCTCTCTCTATATATATATATATATATATATATATATATATATATATATATATATATATATATATATATATATATAGCAGTGCTATTGTGCTATTAGTGCTCCGTGTTCTTAAACTATTTTCGATTATGAAACTTCTGAATTGTTAATTTTTTATTATTATTTATATGATGATCAAAAGGGTTTAAAATTAATAATTTTTTAACGGTCCTTGATGCTGTTAGGTTTTCGGTCAAGAATGTGTGGTTAGGATGATAATGATCATTTAAAATTTAGTGGGTAATTGGTAAAATAGTATGATCTAAATGATGAAAATGATAAATAGAGTAGAGTTAACGTTGAAAAACTTTATAGCACTAAGTATTTGATTTTATTTACAGCATAACAACAAGACTATATATATATATATATATATATATATATATATATATATATATATATATAAAAGCTAGTGTACTTTTAAAAGTATGGTCTTGAATTGATTTCAAGTCATTTTAGACTTTTTAAATTATTGTTTTATTTTTTAAGAGAAAGATAGTACGTTATCCGTTTTATTCAGCAGAAAAATGAACTAAGCAACATGGATGAGATAACTATATTTTTTAGAAGAATGAAATATATATATATGTATATATATATATCTGTTTTAATCTTCCACATTCCTCGAAAGAGTTAACTCCCGATCGACCCAGCTAATAGCGCACAGGAGTCTGTGTTAGATTTTCGAAAAAAATGATTATGTTTCTGGATTTTCACAATATCCATTAATGCACTGACAGAAACGTTACAGGTCCGTTTCCACGCATTGGACCTTTCCTCCCCTCTCACTTCTCTCACACCTCGTGAACAATCCACCAACAACATTATTATTGTTAGACTTAATTTAAGATATTTAAAATATATAAAAAATAAACTGTATAATGTTTTCGAAATTATTTAGCTAATGATAGTACGTTCTCAATTTTTCGGTGTAAGGGTAGAAGCGTAAATAATGGGGAGGTTGCCCCGGCGACAGGGGTGCAGCTGGCCATGTGCAGGGAGGTGGGCGTGCCAGCTGGCCCATTCAGGGAACCCTAGGGCCTCCAGCTGTGCACAACGGCGCCTAAACGAGATTTGTTTTATTAACCCTGCTTTATAAATAATGTTATTCATTCTATAATTTAGTTTTAATAAAGAAACAATGAGACGATTTTTTTTTTTTTTTTTTTTTTTTTTTTTTTTTTTTTGGGAGGATTTTGTTGATTTTAGTGTGCATTAAGTTTTTGCTCGAAATTGTCGGCAAAAATTATGATGATTTTTTTTTTTGGTTTGTTTGTTTGCAATAAGAGGTATCCTGCTCCGTAGGTCTTAATTAAAGATTTTGTTCGGATATAATTTATGCGGTCGTACTGAAAAAAATTCAACGACAATAGATAGGTTGTGGTGCCAGATGGGCCCTGAGAGGAAGTCGGCGCCGACTCGTTGTGGCCTGCCGAGTATTAGGTGCGGGGCGAGCTGAGGTGCGCATGCGTTCACTTTCCTAGTCGCATCGCTTTGTTGGCAATTTATTGATTTCATCTCAAGGAAATGCCCGCAGGATCGAGTCTTGGAGAAAATGCGATTGGATTTTGCTCAAGTTATAAGATTAGCAATGTGCTCTGAGATCAGATCACAAGTCAGATTAAATTAAATCATATTCGAAGCAGCGAAAAACTAAATTAGATAGCAGTTCGAATTTTTAGAATTAATAGATAAATTATAATCTCGCCAAAAGTGTCTTACCAACCGAACTAGGATCCCAGAGTATGTACCAATGGAGAACTTATGAGGAGATCTACAGTACTTGACACATTTAGTCACTGCTCATAAAACATTAGATTTTCTTATCCAGGTAATAAGTGCTTATTCAATCTATAGCCAATTATCAATATTTATTACCACATATGTATTCCTCAGTGTACTCATGAACAATAATCCTTTATTAGATGCATGTCAGAGTAATTAATGAATACTAGTAAAGAAAGATCCAGAGTACAAGATACAAAAAGATACAATTAACTAGTCATATCTCTGAAACAAAGCATAGGTATTTCTCTTATAATAAATAAAATGGCTCTCCAAATATCTTCAGCAAATGTGTCCCTTTTCTACCTCTTTAAACATTTATGACCAGGTAAATTCTACATTGATATCCCATAAAATCTCAGAGCATTGTAAGTAGAACATTCTTTTTCCAGATATCTAAACATTGAAACTACAGGATTTTCTTCTGGAGAGTACAATTTAATATTTAAAAAATAATACCAGATATATTAATTTTTAGTACGGTTGATGAATCAGATTTTAAAAAGATACATTAATCTGAGAAGGAGATCGTCAAAATTAACTTGAATGCCCATTTAGTCTAGGTGGCTTGCAGCTGCAGTGATACTCGATTAGAATTTATTAGAATCCATTCGATTCTGAATTTGAATTGAAAAAAAAAAAAAAAAAAATTTATTATATTTTTAGATAGCTAAAACAGGAAAGATCCTAGAGAAGGATCATCATTAAGGTGGAGCTGCATATCACATGGATGAACCCCTCTTTTGCCAAAAAAGAAAAAAAAGAAAAAAAAGCCTGACAATCCTATCCATCATTACCTTATACTTGTGATCTAATCAACCTTAATTTATTTACCAGATTCCAATAGCACTGAGCTAGCACTTTAATTCAGTGGCCGTGGTTGGCAATGAACTTTACCACAATTACTAATATCCCAATTTGTTAACAAACCCATGGACCATTCTAACACTAATCACTATGGCTCACAAATGGATTACAAAAAAATAATACTATATACTATTGTCCAACGGCAAAATGATGACAAGGAGTACTATTAATTAGCTCCTTTGTAGTGACAGGATAAATTCTAAGGCTGCGTTTGGTTCGGGGATAAGAAAAATTTAGTTATACCGGGGATAGGTATAAAATATGGTTTTAGCAGGAACTAGTGTAAATTTACGTTTGGTTCGGTTTAAGAGTTATACCGAGTTTAAAGAAAATTGTGTTTGGTAAATTATATAGGAATAAGAAGAATAAGAAGAATAAGAAAAAATTGTTGGTTGGGTATAGAGGAATAAGAAGAATTGAGAGGGGATAATTTTGTGTTTTGACTATTTTGCCCTTTAAATTAAAGTTTAAATGGGAGTAAAAATTTTAATTTTTAAATTTATATAAATTTTAAAAAATTTATAAAATAATTGTATAAATTTTAAAATTTTAAAATTAATAATTCTTTTTTCAAAAATGAAATAAAATAAATTTTTAGATTTATTAAAAAATAAGTTAAAAAAATTAAAAATTTTAAAATAAAAATTTTTAAAATTTAAAATTTATAAATTTAAATATCTTTTAAAATTTAAAAATTCTAATTTAAAAAAATAAAAAAACTAATTTTTATTAGTATGCAAAAGAAAGGAAAAAAAAAAAAGAAAAAAGAGAATATGGAACCAGAGAGAGAGAGGAAATATATAGAGAGAGAGAGAGCCCTGTACCCATGGGTTTTCTCGATTTTCGTGCAAAATGTAATTCCGCTTTATTCCGCCTCAGGTTGGGAATTGGTATTCCCAACTTATACCGGAATAAGCGTAATGATGAGGTTTTACAATTTCCATTGCCCTTATTCCCGTTTGGGTATTAAACTGGGGATAAGGAGGTTATCCCTCCTTATCCCCGTTACCAAACGGTGTGTAATATGCTAAAGTAGGACATGAGACCTTATGATACCTCTTCCTTTACCATGGATAGAATTATACATTCCATAAAATGCATATCTTATATCTCATTCATTCTAGAATAAAATAAATTTCATTATAGAATGGAATAGGTGTAAAATATACACTGTAAATAGGGTGTGATGCCCCGCCTTTCCAGAAGATCACTAATCCTAGAACTACTCTAGTTCTAGCATGCTTAACTCTCTTAACCTTTTGGGTCTTGCTACCACCCAAAATACTATAGCCGGATTAAAAGATTTAGTTTTATTATATCATTTATATATAGAACTAATATACATTTCGGAGGTGTCATATAAGATGTACGGATAGTATAGCTCTTTACCAAATTGGTCAATACATTATTAATTCAATGCGACCAAGTTGAGGGAGAAAATCTTAAACAAGTGGATTTTCATAATCTTGTGGTGGTTTAGCAATTAAATTAATGCAAACATGCAAATATTTTTATAGGAAAACATGTATCTGTACTCCTATTACCATTTCGGCTGCTGTAAGCCGGTTCTTATTCTTTCGATTAACAGACTTTAGCTTCTGAACGTGAAAATTTGTTTATTCTATTTGGAGTTGTTGGAATTAGAGGGCAGCGGAAACTTACAAACTGGATAGCCAACGTATCCAGGAACCGAAATTGGATCAGCTAGCTTGTTTTACCAGCCTTCTTGGATCGTCCTTGTCTTCTTGGTGATTCTTGACTCTCCACGAATCTCCTGGTTGCAGACCGGATGCGCAGATCGGATCGGATGCGAAGAGGGCTACCAGAGTCCTCTTCTATGTCCACACTCCAAAACCCCGGGAACGAAGGTGGAAACCCAGAGAGAACGTAGAGAGAGAATGAGGAAGAAGAAAATCCTTTTTCTTCTTGTGTATCGTATATTGTATATCTCAACGTATGAGGGAAGGGGTTCTATTTATAGATTATTAGGACTCCTTAGGATATTCTCTTTCTCACGTAGAGATAAACAGAATATGGTTAGGATATGGGTTAAGATATGTTTCTTAACCTATAAGAAACATATCCTTATCTTTAACCCATAAGGATAAATCCTATCCTTTATCCTTAACCTATAAGGATAAATCCCGATCTTATCCTTAACACAAAAGGATAAATCATAATCCACATCTCATATGGATTGAGTCAAATTAGAACCGGCCAATGTGGACACACCACATGGCAACAATCTCCCACTTGGCCACATTGGCCAATTTTCTCTCATATACATTCTACTCTTCATACGGGTAATGGAGCGTGCGACCAGATGAAAAAATCACAATGCAGGAGTGCTATATTAAGTCACCACCCAACTAACATAGCACATCACTGACTAAAACGTATATGCCCCAGACGTTTCAACACACACCGGATCAAGTATCACAAATCTCCCTCCTGTAATCACAGGACTTGACCCTACAACATCTCTTGTACTCATGATTATCTCAAGTAACACAACCGAGATAACCGCCCGGGCAATGAGTCACAAGACTTTCATGGTGTGCTATCGAAACATCTTCCTCAGCCCCTCACATTAATCTGTATCGGTCCAAGCACTTTACTAGACATGCTCCGCGAGATCGTATTTTCTCATGACCCTGAGATACACGCTAAGTTAGTTACTTTGGACCTCTACTTCATAATGTAGTTCTAAGTCGAGGGCATAAAAAATGAGAGGTTAGTGCTCACACAGTGACATAGAGGGAAGAATATATGTCACTCTACTAACTGGTCGACAATCACATACAGTATGATATGTATGCCATGGCGGAGCACCCACCCAATGGGTCGTGTCACGCTCTAAAACGCCATGCGAACCTTGGTCTAGGCACCACTAAGGCATCTAACCACTATACAACTCAGGTCATCTCTCTAACCCAAGTATTTAGGTTCGGCTACTATACAGGCTCGATATGGAATTTCACAAAAGAATTCTCATATCCAACTCCCAAGAGTCTCATCTTAAACTAATTAAGGCGACTTTCAAATCGTATCAACACTTTATTCATAACGTATATGAACAAAGCAATCATATTACAACTACTAAAGTTTAATATGATTATTTAGTCTCATCCTGCTCACCACTTAGGTGCCAGGGCGATCACCCGTGTGAGTGGGCTGACCTGAGCCTGGTGACTAATGGTAATATGTGCCTACTAGTATCAATTACGCAATCATACATAAAAGAAAAACATATTTTCATTAAGAAAAGCGTAAGATACAAAAGTCTCAATAATGTCCATACATCATAACCTGCGAAGACCCAAACTCCTAACGTGGGTCAGGAACATATCCCTAGCTATCGGCTTGGTCAACGGATCAGCCACCATCCTAGTGGTGGAGATATGTCTAAGAGTGACCTCGCCTAGCCTAATCATCTCTCGAATGTAGTGAAAACGGATGTCAATGTGCTTGGTCCTGCCATGATACTTGGGGTCCTTCACATACTCCAAAGCAGCCATGCTGTCAGAGACCATCTCAACAGGCTCGTCAGCTCGAGTCACAATGTCGAGGTGCTGGAGAAATCTCCTCAGCCAAACAGCCTCCTGAACGGCTGCTGAACAAGCAACATACTCCGCCTCCATGGTAGACAAGGCAATGCAACTCTGCTTTTTACTGCACCAGGAAATTGCCCCACCTCCAAGCATAAACACATAGCCTGAAGTGGACCTGCGCTCATCTCTATCACCGCCCCAATCAGCATCACTATATCCTTTCAATCTCAAGTCCCCAGCTTGAAAGCATAGAACGAGATCACTGGTTCCCTTTAAGTATCGAAGGATCCTCTTGACCGCTTGCCAATGAGCAGGTCCTGGGTTGCTCTGGTAACGACTTACCAAGCCAACAGCGAAGCATATGTCAGGTCGAGTACACATCATAGCGTACATCAAGCTGCCAATCGCACTCGCATAAGGAACCCTACTCATTTGCTCTTTTTCTTTATCCGTTTTAGGGCACTGATCAAGACTCAAAGTGTGATTCTTTTCCACTGGAGTATCAACGGGTTTACTATGATGCATCCTAAACCGCTCCAGAACCCTTTTAATATAAGATTCTTGAGACAGACCAAGAAGTCTCCTAGAGCGATCTCTGATGACCTTAACACCGAGCACATAGCTCGCCTCACCCATATCTTTCATCTCAAAATTGAAAGATAACCACTCCTTAGTGGTATTGATCAACTCGATGTCATTCCCAGCCAATAGTATGTCGTCGACGTATAGAGAGAGAAACAAAATTCCCTTCTCCGACTTCTTGACATATACACAGTGGTCTTCCTCTATCATGGACATACCGATAGAGATGATGGCTTCATGAAACCTGAAATACCACTGTCTCGATGACTGTTTGAGACCATAAATGGACCTTTTAAGACGACATACTTTGTCTTCTTGACCTTCGAGTACAAAACCCTCAGGTTGATCCATGTAGATCTCCTCCGCTAATCCTCCATTGAGGAAAGCTGTCTTGACATCCATTTGGAACAATTCCAAATCTAGATGAGCCACTAAGGCTAAAATCACACGTATGGAGGCAAATCTCACAACGGGAGCAAATGTCTCGTTGTAATCTACCCCCTGCCTTTGATTGTAGCCCTTAGCCACGAGCCGAGCCTTATATTTATCGATTGATCCATCCACCTTGCGCTTAATTTTTAAAACCCATTTATTTCCAATAGACTTGCGCTCAGGTGGAAGGTCAACCAACTCCCATACTTGGTTCTTGCTCATGGAATCCATCTCATCTCTCATAGCAGCCATCCACTCATTACAAGCTGGTGATTGTAGCGCTTCTACATAAGAAGCAGGCTCATCATCATCGAGCGGAGTGCACATGAAAATATTCCCTTCGATCTCAAAACGTCGACGGGGAATGTTTCCACGTTCACTTCTACGCAGTTGAGGGCCTAAACTCTCGGCTTCCAAGGGTATGCTCCCACTCATAGAAGCACTCCCACTAGCCGGAGGATCGCTACCACTTCCTTCAGCGACTTCGGGAAGTGATCGATCACCCTCACCAGAAGATGGGATAGCATCGTCTTGTAACTCATACAATCCGACGTCATTTCGCATTTCACCAATGCTTGGAAATTCCTTCTCTAGGAATTCCACATTACGAGACTCAATCTCGGTCATCCCACCATCTGGGTGTTCACCATACATCACATAGCCCTTCGAATTTTCAGGGTATCTGATGAACACATGCTTGCTTGCTTTAGGGCCGAGTTTTCCGAATCTATGTGAGGGGTTGTGAACATATCCAGCTGAACCCCAAGGGCGTAAGTAGTGTAAACTTGGCTTTCTACCACTCCACAACTCATATGGGGTAGATGGCACTGATTTACTAGGGACTCGATTAAGAATATAGGCAGCAGTCAAAAGAGCATCTCCCCAAAAACTTATAGGAAGATGAGCATGCGCCATCATAGACCTAACCATGTCCAGTAGAGTACGATTCCTTCGCTCTGCAACACCATTTTGTTGCGGAGTACCTGGAATAGTGAGCTGTCTCATAATGCCCTTTTGCTCACAGTAAGTCTTGAACTGATCAGACAAGTACTCACGTCCTCGATCAGTGCGAAGCACTTTTACACTTCTTTCTATTTGATTCTCAGCCTCCGCTACGAAGCGCTTGAAGCAATCTAAAGCTTCAGAACGGTGAGAAAGCAAATACACATAGCCATAACGGGAATAATCATCAATGAATGTGAGAAAATAGCACGCACCATGCCGGGCCCTCACATTCATTGGCCCACAAATGTCTGAGTGGATCAGCTCCAAAGGATGAGAGGCACGAGTAGCCTTACCAAAAGGCTTTCTACATGCCTTCCCAGCCAGACAAGGCTCGCACACAGATAGGTCAACTTTGGCGAGAGACCCCAAAAGGCCTACTCGAGCCAGTCTGTTCATTCTTTCTTGACCTATATGGCCTAGTCTGGCATGCCATTTAACGGATTCATCACAGAGATTAGAAGAAGAAGAAGCAAAAGCAAACGAATCATCCTCCAAATCTAACTTAAAGAAACCATTTATTAATGTACCATATCCAAATAAAGTACCATGAAAGGAAATGTCAAGGCGGTCTCTGTCAAAATGAAAAGAATAGCCTAAATGTAGCAAAGCTAAAACTGAACATAGATTACATCTTATACCGGGTGCATATAGCACATCTTGAAGAAGTAAGGTGCGGCCACCACGCAACTTGAGTTGGTACGAACCAACTCCAATAACTTCTTCCATTGAGCCATTCCCAAGGGTGACAAATTGTGTGCCAGTCGGTACTCGATGGTAATCTACAAATCCCGCTCGATCACGCACTACGTGCTTGTTTGCTCCTGTATCCACGATCCAATCGGGAAGAGAATTAGCTACTAAAGCATAAGAGCAAACAAAACAGTGTGAGAGTGGTAGGGTTACCTTTTTCGGCTCAGAACAATCCCGAGCGAAATGACCCTTCTTCTTGCAGTTATAGCATTTTAGCTTCGCAACATCTCTACTGCCAGCGCGCTTGCCTCTGCCGCGCTTTCCAATTCCACCATGAGGAATTTGATTTTTATTTTTCTGCGCTCCATTGTTGTAACGCTTTTTGCGCTTGGGTGCAATCCCACCGCGCTCCTCAGAGCGTGCAACAAGAGCGACAGAACGGTTCGCATCCAAGCGTTCTGCCTCAAGCTCGAGATGACGTGATATGTCATTAAACGTTTTAATGCCCTCACTGTGCGTCATCAGGAGCTTCATCTGGGACCATTCAGGGTCCGGCAGTGAACGAATCACCGCGAGAACCTGTTGCTCATCGGTGAGCTCATTTCCAGCAGCCTTAAGGTCCCGAATCATGGTGCTCATCACACGAAGGTGCTCAACCATTGAGTGCTTCGGGTCCTTAATGTACTGCTGAAACTTTAGATTTAGGGCACGCAGCCTCGTAACTGAAGTTTGCCCAAAAGCAATCTTCAGATTTTCCCACATGTCTTTGGCAGTCTCAAATGTCTCAAACTGTCCAATGAGGTCATCCTGCATGGCACACAACATAGTATACCTAGCCGTATGATCCTCCTTGAACCATTTGTCATAGACATCCTATTCATGCTTGTGTTCTGCAGTAGAGTTATTTAGAAGCACAATCTTTTTGACAGAGAGAGTTTCGAGAACTCCTTGTTCATTAAGCAGGTATTGCATTTTTCTGTGCCATATGTCATAATTCTTTCCGTTTAGCTTATCACCCCTCGTGAGGTCAGCTATAACATTTCTGGAAGCCATTTCACTACATTCAAAAAACAGGTTTGGACATTAGGCACATATTTCAAAAAATTAACAAGATTGAAAAAATATCTCCTTCACAACAAGATCGAAAATTTCGCTAGGCTCATAATCATCACCCAGTGTCAGTTCAAGAAATTTCAATCTTATTAATTTTTCTTTTTAATTTTGAAACTTATTCAAAAAATCGAAACTCATCCATTTTAAAAAAACACATCTTTTTTGAAATAAATTTAAGAACTTATCTTAGATAATTCATATCACACAGATAAAATAATAAAATAAGTACTTGTGCCAAAATTTAATTTGAAAAACGTCGATGGTGTGCAAAACACATTCCTCTTACACGACCTTAATTATTACATCACATTTGCAGAAATAAACCTACTACATCACTACAAAGATGTACATCAAAGGAAAATATATTCTAAAGGAATGCTGCACACGCCGAACCCGCTTTTCTAAAAAATTAAATTTTGTGGAAAAACACCGAAAGAACACAAGTACTTATATGCACAAAATATACACAATTAATAATAAGCTACACAAGCATTTAAATCTACACAAGATACAACACATGCATATGTAATATATAAATCCCACAGGTAAAAAAAATATTTCGCACCACATAGGAGCATAAAAGAAATCACATAAAAAAAATTGCACCACATAGGAGCATAAAAAAAACTTATTTTCTTAAAAAAAAATTAAATTAAAAAAAATGCAGGAAACCAGGCCGGGCCGGGCCCAGCGCACCGAGCGCATGGGGAGGGGGGGGGGGTGGAGGGCCTGCACCCGCTCAGGAATGCAGGTCGGCTGCGGGCCGGGCCAGGCCCTGCGCGCACTGCGCAGGGGCCCGAGCCCGCTGGCCCTCTCAGCGCTGCAGGCCGGGCCGGGCCCAGCGTGCGCCCACTCTGGCGCTGCGGGCTGGCCTGGCGCCTGCATACGCGGGGGCCCGCTTCGGGCCGCGCCCAGCCCAGCCCGCGGCGCCCTTGCGGGTGCCCAGTTTTTTTTTTTTTTTTTTTTTTTTTTTTTTTTTTTAATTAATGCACACAGCATAAAGGAAAATTAAAAATAAAAAAAATATTTATTTACAACTGATGTAAATAAAAATATTGTTGATCAATATAAAAGAATAAAAAACTAAAACTAATTTAGTTTTCTTTTTATCTTTTAAAAAAAATATTTACAGCATATGTAAATAATAAAAAAAATTTATTTACAACATATGTAAATAAAAAAAAATATTTCGTGATCATAAAAGAAAAAAAACTAAAACTAATTTAATTTTCTATCTTCATCTTTTATTTATTTATTTTAATTCGATTTCACATAGAAAAAGAATCTAAAAAAAAATTTTGTAGATCTTTAACTAATCTACGAAAAATATGATCAACGAAACATTTTTTTTTTTTTTTTTTAATCAAGCGAACACAGGCAAGATCAATAGGCAAAAACAAGCAAATGGCTCCGATACCATTTGTTGGAATTAGAGGGCAGCGGAAACTTACAAACTGGATAGCCAACGTATCCAGGAACCGAAATTGGATCAGCTAGTTTGTTTTACCAGCCTTCTTGGATCGTCCTTGTCTTCTTGGTGATTCTTGACTCTCCACGAATCTCCTGGTTGCAGACCGGATGCGCAGATCGGATCGGATGCGAAGAGGGCTACCAGAGTCCTCTTCTATGTCCACACTCCAAAATCCCGGGAACGAAGGTGGAAGTCCAGAGAGAACGTAGAGAGAGAATGAGGAAGAAGAAAATTCTTTTTCTTCTTGTGTATCGTATATTGTGTATCTCAACGTATGAGGGAAGGGGTTATATTGGTAGATTATTAGGACTCCTTAGAATATTCTCTTTCTCACGTAGAGATAAGCAGAATATGGTTAGGATATGGGTTAAGATATGTTTCTTAACCTATAAGAAACATATCCTTATCTTTAACCCATAAGGATAAATCCTATCCTTTATCCTTAACCTATAAGGATAAATCCTGATCTTATCCTTAACACAAAAGGATAAAACATAATCCACATCTCATATGGATTGAGTCAAATTAGAACCGACCAATGTAGACACACCACATGGCAACAGGAGTAAAATAATAAAGTTTCATGTTGTTTTAATTGAAACAAACTAAAGCTTATTGGCCCAAATAAAATTTCACCGAAGTTTTAATTTCAGAAACTAAATTATTTATTAAATAACACCTACACGAACGAGGGATTATCCAAATACATTACTCAGTAATTAATAAATATTATAATAAGGGAAGTGAAAAGAGGTGACTGTGCTGCTCTGTACGTAATTCAGCTTTATTCTCTTGACTATTCACTTTTATGGAAGTCTGTTCCGTCATGCAACGTCATCCTCTGCTGGATTTTTTTTTTTTTTTTTTTTTTTTTTTTTTTTTTTTCGTGCAGTTCTGACAGCAGCACAGGGTGGGATTCAGATCTTGTGGGAGAGCCTGCAGCAATGGTGAAAACTGAGCAATGCTAGTTCTGAAACCACAACTCTGTAAATTGTAATCTTATAATTCTTTAATTAATCCAAGAATCCATACATCTTCACTAGTTTTATAAGTTTATTATTATTAATTATTTTTTTAAAAAAAATAAATTTAGTAAAAATATATAAAATTTAATATTAACTGTCCAATTTTTTAAAATTTTAATTTTATTATCCAATCATTCAATTTGTCTAATATGAGTCAGTTAGCCGCACTTTGACTTGAAAATTTGTGTGTTTTATTTATCTTTATAGATTTAATTAATATATTTTAGATAACTCTCGCAATTATAAATTTATTGAAGTAAAAAATAAGCATAAATTTTGAAGTTACAGTGTTGTTACTTAACTCAAATCAAAAAAATTGAATTGCTAGATAATAAAATTAAAATTTTAAGGGCAATAACTCCCACGGAGAAATATACAACTAACCCCTTAAGTTTGCAACAGTTTTAAAAACTTTTGTATGTACTTTTTTGCCGTATTTTTTTTTTATAAATAAAAAAAAATTTTAACCGTTGTTTGATAATGTTACGCTTCGAGTTTTAAAAATCAGTCTATTTTTTTTAAAAAAATAATAATCAGAGTTTAACATCTTGAAAACTAAGGCGTAAATAAACTGCAACATGTATAGAAAATTTTTTTTGCAAACGGATAGAGTCTCACCTATATATGCATGACTAGACAAGTACAATTAATCAATTAGAGGAGATACAAACATTTATACTAAACATAAACATAAAGCTTCTACACTTGACACATCCACAAGGTTAAACATAAATATATCTAAAGACAAACATAATCAGGTCAACTTGAGATCAAAGCAAGATGTACTAAAACTGTAAATATCCACAATACTGCAAGAAGAGGCTGGCGAAAGGGGACGACTCTAACATGATAGCTTTTCTGATCGTTTCAAAATCACAACACTTATCTGACATGAAAATGTGGTCACCAAAAGGTATGAGATACAACAAGCATTACAAAAAAATAATGCTATAGTGAGACAATTTTAAGTGTTTCTAAAAACTAAAAAAAGTGACGTTGGTAAAAAAATTTAGAATTACAATTTAGTCATTAATTTTAAAAATTAAGAATTACAATTTAGTCATTAATTTAAAAAGTTTAATTTAAAAAAAAATTAGAATTACAATTTAGTCATTAATTTTAAAAATTTTAAAATTACAATTTAGTCATTAATTTAAATAGTTTAATTTACAAAATTTTAGAATTATAATTTAGACATTAATTTAAAGAGTTTTAAAATTACAATTTAAACATTAATTTAAGAACTTTAGAATTACAAATTAGCCTTTAATTTATATCAATATTTTAAAAAAAAAATTGAACGTAGATTAATATTAAATTCAATATATTTAATATGTTTAAAGAATTTTAAATTCTCCTAATTTATCCATTAATTTTCTAGTAATTCAATTTTATTCTTAGAATAGAATTATACGTGCTAAATTAATTTAAATTTTAATAGTAAAAATATTACAATTTATCCATTAATTTAAGGATGTTTAGAATTTCTCTAATTTAGTCATTAATTTATATCAATATTTTTAAAAATATAAATATTGGTAAATATTTAAATTCAACATATTTAATTTGTTTAAAGAATTTTAAAGTTTCTTTAATTTAAATATTAATTTTGTGTTACAATTTAAAAAAATTTGAATGTGATTAAAAATTTGATTTAATAGAAATATATGATATAATTCAAATTTATTTTTAGAATAGAATTGTACGAGCTAAATTAAATCAAATTTAAATAGTAAAATTTGATCTTTTAAAATAATGAGATCATATATTATAATTTAAAATATAAATTTATAATAAATTTATAGTTTCGCAATCTAAATCATATATAAAAACATCCTATAAGTTTAAATAGTACAGTACAATTTAAACTGAATAAATTTTGACTATACAATTTAAAATTTAAGATTATAATAAATCTCCAAAATAAATAACGCGCTCAAATTTTGATGCCAGAGTACTTTTGATTGACTCAAATCAAACAAATTAAAAGATTGAACAATAAAATTAAAAGTTTAGAAAAATTGGGTAGTTGATTCAAAGTGGTCGATAGATCGATTCAGAAAGTTTTGTACGTTTTTATCTTAAAATAATTAGTATATGACCCATAATTGATATTTTTCTTATTGATAGGAATACTTGCACTGTGCCGATTAAAAATGTATTAATGAAGGATTTGGTTTGTTGAAATCTCGTGTTCATTGCAAATTCTAATGTGCAGCACAAACACTCAAGGTGATTTTGCATGCATGTTCATAAATTAATTGAGAATATTCATACACAAACATCTATCTATATATACTAACATGGGCCCAATTATATATATATATATATATATATATATATATATATATATATATATATATATATATATATATATATATATATATATAATTGAACTTCTATGCTTGTAAAAGTATCAAGTTATTTGTATTTGTGAGTTTTGTATCTTTGGATGTAGGAATGCGCGGTTAGAATGATGGTGGGCCCCTTGGATTTAATGAGTGGTTGGTAGAATAGTATGATCTAAGAGATAAAATTAATCAAAGGATTAGATCTAACGACAGAAAACTTACAAGCGCCAATTGTTTGGTGCTTGTACATGCACAGTAGCCGGACTATATATATATATATATATATATATATATATATATATATATATATATATATATATATATAGCGTAGGGCTACTATATTCTTATGAGTATAAACTCTTTTGTACTTATAACTTTTTCACCCTTGGATGAAGAAATGTGCGGTGTTAGGATGATAGTGGTCCTCCTAGGGTTTACTAGATTATTGCGAAAATAGTAAAAATCTTAGAAACTACTATAATCCTAACCGCACATTCCTTCATCCAATGGATGAAAACTTATAAGTACAAAAATATTTTACTAATAAGAATATAGTAGCGAGACCCTATATATATATATATATATATATATATATATACAACCCTTTAGGGGTGTATATCTTACACCCCACCCCATCCTGCGGTGGGGTGAATTCCACTTGATGTGACGAGTGAAATAATACCCACCCCAGGATGGGGTGGGGTGTAGGATGTACACCCCTAAAGGGGTGTACACCTAGCATTGCCTTATATATATATATATATATATATATATATATATATATATATATATATATATATATATATATATATATATATAGTCCGGTTAGAATATTATCGATAGCACCAAACAATTGGTGCTATCAAGTTTTCAGCCGTTGGATGAAAATATATGCGGTTGGGATTATAGTGGTTCCCTAAGATTTTTATTATTCAACCAACCACCTAGTAAAATCTAGGGGACCACTATAATTCCAACCGCATATTTTTTCATCCAACGGTTAAAAATTTGATAGCACCATGGCTTAATGCTATCGATAGTATTCTAGCCTAATTATATATATATATATATATATATATATATATATATATATATATATATATATATATATATATATATATATATATATTGCACAATTATGCCACACTGGAACCACATGCATGGTCCACATGGATGTTGCGGTTTCAAAAAGCCAATAAGAGAAAAAAATGCTAGTCCAAACTAATAATAGTGCTGCGTCAAAACTCCATAGTTTTTCTTTTCCAATAATTTCTCATTCCGAGCGCATTCCAAGCTCTCTCGAAATGATTGGTGTCCGAAGCTGGAATAACTTTATTGTCAAAGTGAGAATAACTTGAAAATTTTGTCGGATAACCTACTTTACCTATCATATTTAGTTAAGAACTTTAAAACTTTATTGGAATGATCGGTACTGTTGGTTTTAGAATAGTTTTAAAATTTTACTAGATGACCGAACGTATCTAGCATAATTAGCTTAAGAATTTTAAAACTTTGCTAGAATGATTGGTGTCGGTTTATGCTCAGATGGAATAACTTTATTTTCAAAGTGAGAGGAACTTTAAAACTTTGTTGGATAACTGATTGTATCTAGTGCAGTTAGTTAAAAATTTTAAAAATTTGTTGGAATGATTGGTATCGGTGTATGCTCAGTTAAAATAAATTTAGGAAAAAACGAAGTGTATATTTTTGGATGGGTGTATATCTTACATCCCCACCTATTCAAGAATGGGATGAATTTTATCCATCACTTGAAGTGATGGGTGGAGAAACTCCCACCCTTCGATGGATGGGGGTGTAAAATGTTTGGATGTACATGTAGAATTTCTCAAAATTTGATGATTAGCATCCGAACTCCTATGAAGTGTAGGTATTTTATATTTTTAACTAAATTTTAAAAAATAAAAAAAAATAAAATGTGTTGCTATTTTTTATTTTATTTTATTTTATTTTATTTTATTTTTGTGTGCAGATTATGGTGGAAGCCTCCAAATTAAATAGGGCCCATCAGCTGTAAATATGTATAGCTTTTGCATGTGACCAAAATTATAGCTAAAGATTCCATTAAGAGTATATAGAAGTATACACACTTTTAGGGGTGTATATCTTACATCCTACCCCATCCTGAGATGGGATGAATTTCACTCGTCACTCGATGTGACGAGTGAAATAATACCCATCCCAGAATGGAATAGGATGTAGGATATACACCCACTTAGCATCGTCCATTAAAAATTTAGTATTAAAAAATATCTATTGAATTCCTAATAAGATGGTATTGGAGGGGTTCTCCTGCAATTTTATCTTGCACTTGGTTTGGCCGAGATTCGAGGTCATGTTTTTCCCACTTCTTTGGCCAAGCCAATTTTATTCCCCTTTTAATAAATTTGCTTGAGAACTATTTATGGATAGGAAAGTGCAAAGTCATCTTTGATTAGACAACTCCCAAAAAAAAAAAAAAAAAAAAAAAAAAAAAAAAAGCCATGTCAATGGGATGTCTTATCAATGTCCTTTTGAGTTATTTAAGGTGCAATGATTCGATTATCTTGTTTTAATTTTAGAATGTAATAATGGAGTATTAATTAATAAGTAAAGTGCACTAGTTACTAAACTGTTTAACTTAGATTTGTACATTACTATACATGGTTTTTGAAATTAAAAGTGTTTCCATCTTAATCTCCATCCTAATTTATTTTCGTTACTCGAAATTTTTTTTCAAATTATTGTTCTTAAGCAATATGTTTACGTGTTCATATTAAAATTCTTAAAAATTCTGTAATACAGATTTTGATTACCATGCATGACAATCATTTATTGATATATATATATATATATATATATATATATATATATATATATATATATATATATATATATATATATATATATATCCCGTATAGTAGAATTCAATTTTACATTAAAAACTGCTCTCTTGTTACAATTATTGTTTGCCTAACATATATTGTCCTACTCTTTTGTTGGTAGACCATATTATTATAATAAAATAATATTATAACGATATTTTTAATTAATTATTTGTAAAAGCTAAAAAATGTGTCGTTGACAAAAATACCATCACTTATTATTAGTATCCCCATATTTACAGTCGCTAGAATGCATAGCGACATATTATTATAATGTGTTCCAAAAATATTTCTATATTTTAATTTTAGATATAGATGAAATATAGATAGGACACTTGTACAAAAATATTATAAAAATATATTTTTAGAACCTAATTTTACTGTAGTATATATATAATAATTGAGAAAAAAAGTAGCATGCTGTCCGTTTTGTTTATTTTAAAATAAACATAGCTGAAAATGTGAAACAATTAGATTTTAAACACGAAATCTTAGATATTAATTATCACGTTTTTGCCATTTGTGCTAAAAACGATTGGTAAAATTTAGAAACTTTTGATTCAACTTTTTCTCCAAAAAAAAAAAAAAAAAAAAAAAAAAAAGAGAGGATGCATGCTTGAGTCTCAGATCTATATAGAGTGTTTGAAAGGTGCATAAATGGAGGGAAGGTGGGCACGTGCGGTGGGGTGACCAGGCACGTGCTCCACATGGGATGGTGTAGTTTGTGTACATGTGGTTGGCCTTATTATATGAATTGGAATGTAGACTCTTTTTTTGCCCTCTATTATAGGTTTCTCATGACATAACCCATTACCACATTTCTAATTAGTTTATTTCACATTCAAATACACATGCACACTATATCTCTCTCTTATTTAAGAAACTATTACTTCCCCCGCGTGTATACCTCAATTCGTAAATATTATTATTATTATTATTTTTTGACAGATAATATGAATATATAATAATTAATAACACTATTTTATATTAATTGATTAAAAATTTAATAATTAGTACTCAAAAATTTTAAGTATTTTAATTTTAATAATAAAAATAATAATAATTAGAGTGAATTATCTAATTCGCTAAAAAAAGTCACATCAATAAATTGATATTAAATGTTACCCAATAATGGAGGCTTATTAATAATTGTTGCTTTAGAAACTGTTACAGCACCCCCCTCTTTTAAATAAATCTTTCACATCACAGTTTATTTATAACCAATCAATTTGCCATTTTCCTTCTGGGCTTGTATTAATTAACCTTGGACTGGTTTGTATCCTTGACTCATTTCAACATGGTAATTTTTTGAGTACATTTATTCCAATTGTTGTGGCAAAATAAGAATAGTTAATACTATGTAAAATAAAATATGGTGATGCAAAAAATAATCATTTTTATCCTTACTACATATCTCTTCCAACTATATATATTACTATTATTATTATTATTAATTTATTTAACCTTTTTTAGTTTAATTATATATTATTTGATGTTAGAGCACAAAAACCAGTATTTCAAGTTGTTTTGCAACACTTCACTTGGCATTCCATTTCACATTTTTACTCCCATATACCTCTTAATTTAAGCTACAAACTTTTCCAGTAGAATGTGAACCCCAAACATTGACTCAAAATACAAAAAGTTCGGCTATTATATTATGCTATCAAATTGATCATTTTCACCTTTTAATTTATATTATTATATCAATTATCTACTAAACTCTATAGTCATATTTGGTTGGGATAAAAAGGGATAACTCCTTATTATCCCCCTTTATTCTCCAAACATAAAAAAAAAAATAAAGAGATTTATTATTCCATTCTTAATGAACTATTCTGAAATAACCCGAATAACGCTATTCTGGAATAGCCCGAATAACAATTTCCTCTATCGGTGAGAACAAAATTGTTTCCATCCGGAAACAACGTTATTTTTTTTTTTAAATTGAAATTAAAATTTATAAAATTTTAAATTTAAATTTTTTATTTTATAAATTTTTAAATTTTTAACTTTAATTTTTTATAAATTTATTTTTTAAAAAAAATTTAAAAATTTAAAATTAAAAAATTTAAAAATTTATACAAATTTTGTATATATAAATTTTTAAATTTTTTATATATATTTTTTAATTTATATAAATTTAAAAATTAAAATTTTTGCATCATCTTTTACATATTTTTTGAAATAATTAAAATTTAAATTTTTAAATTTAGAGAAATTTTAAATTTTATAACTTTTTAAATTTGTAACTTTAATTTTTAATAAATTTATAAATTTAATAAAATTTAAAATTTATACAAAGTTTAAAATTTTTAACTTTAATTTTTTAAAATTTAAACAATATTATTTACTAAAATATAAACTTTAATTTATACAAATATTAATTATTATTTAATTAATATTTTATATTAATTAATTAAATAAAATATTATTATTTTAAAATTATAATTATTTTATTTTTTTACTATTCTAGTTTATTTTAAGAAATGAACCAAACACTATTTTTTTTTTTTTTTTAAACCCTCACTATCCCGGAATTGTAAGGAATAAAAAAACTAAGCTCATAATCTCAGAACCAAATGGTACCTATAAATTTTTTTGTCAAAAAAATTTTAAAATAAAAAAATTTATTCCCAAATTTATAATCACTGAACCAAACAGTACCTATGAGTTTTTTCTGTCAAAAAAATAAAAAACTAATAGCATCATTGACTCAAAGCTAGTAGCATAATTCAAAGATAAGAATCAATCTAGATCATATATGATTTTTTTTCCCTAACAAATCACATTATTATTAATTGTAGGGCTAGTACAATTTCACAAGGAACAGCACTTTCCGTCAAAAAAAAAAAAAAAAAAAAAGTAGGGTATGTTTTCTGAAAGGTACTTTCCAATTCAGGTGAAGAGTCCAATCAAGATAAAGAGAAGTGTGTGAAATGTCAATTCAATAGTAAATTTAAAAAACCTATCCAGAGGCTTATATAATATGCATGCTTCAAAGAAGAGTTTTGTCCTGTTGCATTCTCATTCAACAATCGCTGCATGAATGTGTCCTTTTGTTCATTCCTCACTTTTTGACCATGCTATAATATTACATCTCTTAGCTTTAGACCTATGCAAAGCAAATACCAAAAATAAAAATAAAAAAAAAAATCCTATCCCTTCTTTGTTTGTTTGTTGTTTCGAATTTTGCTTCTGCTAAGATATACTTCTTGAATAGAAAAGTTGCTGTAAAATCAGACTAGTAAGTTATAATTAGATTCGTAATCTTTACTCTCATTTAGTGTTACTATGTCTACTAATAAACCATAACCATATAGAAATGCTCATAGCAACTCCATAACATTTTGACAACTAGTCTTTTACAGGGAAAATGAACAAAGATAAACCACTTCAAGAAGTGGATTCATCTATTCGACTTCTATGTATCTGAAAAGCTGGGTTCACCCACGCTCCGCAGCTGCATTGCATGCCGGCCCAGTTGAACGAACCCAAGCGAGCCTTGCAACCCAAGCACCAAAGTTTCTCCTCCACATGCCCTTCTTCCACTGCACAAAATCAATGTTTGGTTGCCGTGTTGCAGTTCGGAATACAACACGCGAAGGAATGTTTAAATACTCAAGATCAGACTTTAATTAATAGCAAGAGTAGTTGGAATGAATTCAGCCAGTCAATTGAGCTCTCGTCGAGTTTTTTAATTACCATCATACACATTCTACCATGCAGAGAACTAGAGATTAGTATAATTATATTCATGAGAATAAGATTATTATTCACTAGTTCATTTCCTTTATCCCATTAATGTTTACTTACATGGCCAATTTTGTTATGGCATACTCCCACAAAGTACAAAAAGTCAGGATACAGGGTGCCTTCAATAAAACTGTGGGGGTAATCTTATAAATAGTTAATCAACGAGTTAACTCAGATTCAATCCGAGTTCTATGCTACTAAATGATTTTAACAGAATCTGAGTGATTCTTAACAATGTATTGCACGGCCCGAGTCTATATGAAAATTGGCCCAAAATCCAAGTGAATCAAAGTTAAAGTCAGTTGGCTTAGTTTCGAGACAAATCCACAAGATTCTTAAACACTGCTTTGAATCCTATTTTACAAGTGAAAGATGAAAACTATGCGAATTCTGTTTACCTGCTTGCATCCACTTCATGGGCTCCACGAATATTGATGAGCAATCAGGTTTCTTATCTGTTCCCAGTGAGTTATCTCTTTTGTTCCATTTGAAGCACTTCTCACCCTCACCCTGTTCATGAGAAACTATGTTCTCTTGAGAGGCAACAATTCTACGACATTTTTTGCAGCGGTAAAGTACTTGTTGTTTCTGATCAGTTTCCATATCCTATTTGCCAATTGGCATGTCAGAGTTCTTGACGTGTACTGACAATTGTATGTATTATGTAAAGATGAAAATTTCTCGACTTACCACAGAATCTGCTGTATACTCGACTCAATTGATCAATTAGGATGAACCAGCGGTCAAATACAAGGCATTTTACACACACAAAATGTTGGTAAACTGGTGCTTACTGTAAAGGCAAAACAAGAAAAAAACCTTGCTATTACTTTATGACACATGAAACACAAAACGAACAGGAAATTTTTTTTTGCTAGGAAAGAACAATTACTCCAGAAGATCAACAACATATGTTCAGAAAGTATCATTTTATATCAAAGGAAACTTACTATAAGATTAATATTCTCTACGCCTCCACAGGGAAAGAAGTGTTACAAATTAATATATCACAGACACGGGAGATAATGTATGCATGTCGCCTTTCAGCCTACTGCTTTCATTTATGACCATTCTTGGCGCTCTCATCGATATCAAATCTGCCTTTTGTGAAAGAAATCTTCCTTATTATTGACCCGTGCATGTGGTCCAATTACTTTCTAAACAACAAGGGTTCTCTTAATTTGCAATCAGTTCCACAGGGTATGAGTTAGGTGAAGACATTTATAGTCCGAAGAGTTAGTTTCCTTCAGGATTTTGAGCTGAACTTTTATGCATCTCATAAAACCAAGAGTAAGAGAACGCTAAATAGTTCTTTTACAAATTAAATACTGTAACACCAACTAGGGAATAAGAGTGAATAAGCAAGCATTCATCAATAGATAGTTACAGTAGTTACAAAGTATATAATATCTAATAGGACATCCTATAAATTAATACTTTTACTGCTAGAAACAACACCTCAGGCCAACAAAAACAATGGAAGTCTCTCTACTATTGATCTATCTTCATAGTATTCATCAATCATCATTCTTGATAAACATCATAGCTCCCTACCACTTCTATATATCAAATAAATACTGGCAAAAGATTCTGCGCCTTATATCGTCAAAGCATTTGATGAACATAATGCCCATCCTAATAGCATTCATAGGAGTTAAAATTTGCTAATTTTGGCGACATAATCGATTGCATATTCCCCATAAGTACCTGCAATTATCACACTCCGCAATTCATTCTCTATATATAATTATATTTTTCAACCATTTAAGAATGCTCAACTACTAGTAATATTCACAAATAGCCAATCCACTTAGAACCTCAAGAACAATTCTCAGATCTTTTCTAGGGTTTTCATACTTCACCAACTAATTCATCACTGCATAAACCTAAAAGTTACCCTAAAAATCCTCAACTCCATGCATATCATATCCCTCCAAAAACCCTAGCTTAGAATTAAACACAGAACATTCCCAAGGCATGTAGTGTGAATTTTTGATCCGTAATCAACATAGAGTAATCATTAATAAAGAAAAAAAATACGAAAAATCGGGGAAAAAAGAGAAGAGAGAGCAGGGTTTACCTTGTGCTCGAATTCGCAGGAGACGGGGACGAAGGGGACGCGCCGCGGCATCGGATTCGACGACGCACGTTATCGCGAAAGGTGATCCGACCCGAAGCGAACTGCACCGAACCGGAGGTGTCGAGAATCCGAACCGAACCGACCCGAACCCGAGTTTCAAATTATCCTATACTAATTATACAATTTGATTAATGATTATTTTTAATATAATTCATATACGTTATAGTACATACATATTTTTATGGGATAATTGCCTGTGTACCCCTGAAATATGAAGAAATATCTGATTTACTCCTCTTATTTTTTTCTTTTCAATATACCCTTCATATGCTCCACCGTTATTAAAAATACCCCTACCATTTTCCTTTGTTAAGTTAACTAGGGTTAAACTAGAGTTAAATAATAATCGGAGTTGAAAACTATCAGATATACCTATTTTGCCCCGGTTTAGGGTTTAGGGTTTAGGATTTTTTAGGGTTTTAGGGTTTAGGATTTCGGGTTTAGGGTTTAGGGTTTAGGGTTTTAGGGTTTAGGGTTTAGGGTTTTAGGGTTTAGGGTTTAGAGTATATTTGAAAGGACAAAATAGTAATTACACACAGATAACGACAGTTTCAAACGGTACACTAACAGAGTTTAACTTCAGGGTATTTTGGAAAGAAGTTGGAACGTAAGAAGGGTAGTTTTAATATTAGCCTTCTAAGAGGGGTAAATCTAAAAAACAAGGAAATTTTTAGGGGTACGTAGGAAATTGCCCCTATTTTTATATATTTATATTTACATAAATTTTGTTTTTAATAATGGGCCTTGGCCTTATCGGTATCGGGGTTTAAGCCTTGGTGTGGGCTACGTGTCATTTTCTTAACGGATTTTGGGCCACAGTCCGGATCGAAGTGAACTGAATTGATTTGGGTCTGGTTCGGGCTTTGGGTGGCCCTATAGAATAAACTTCCGGATTCGATAGAATGTGAATATGGTTGTCAAAATTTAGCATACAACGCAAATTAATTCGTATCCAAAATATTTCAAAAAAAAAAAAAAAAAAAAAGATGTGAATATGATTTCTTACAAAATCCAACCGTAGAGTGATGTTAATATATATTGTAAGGAAATAAAATTGTTTTCTATTGTTTTTTTTTTCATTTATTTTACTATAAATTTTATTTAAAATTATATTTATATGTATTAAAATAATAAATTTTATTGAATAAAATATATGTTTATCAAGTTTGAATATGAATGTAAACTTTCAATTATAGTGTGTTTTATTCATGCTTATTTCAGTTCATATTTATATATGTATATTACTATCCGAATAATACCTGTATAAAAATCCAACTTATATCTAAATTCGAATCCGTTTTAAAAGAATATGGTAATAAAAATTTACAATTCAATATATATCAGCATCCCAATTCATATCCAAAGAAAAATATGAATGCAAATATGTAAGAATTCAAAATTTTGTAAATAAATGATTGAATGAAAATAAATAAAGTCAAGTCGATTTTGGATCATGAAAAGCACAAGTAGGCCAAGTGCCCCTTTTCTGCAGTGTAAATGGCACAGTTAGTGGCCAAAAATATCACTTTTCAATCCGGACCTGATTTCGAAGATCTGAGATCACCAGTGTGACCGTTATGACGAACTGAGTGAAATCCATATTAAACTTGTTCAGATCTGACGGTCGGATCTTCCAGAAATCGGCGCTGAAGTCGGCGGGACCCGCGACTTAAGTCGCGGGTACAGTGAACAGTAAAGTCTAGTTTTCGAGCCCCTTCGCGCCAACGTTGAGCAAACTCACTGTCCGGAATCCGAACATAGCACTTCAAATAGTGAATTTTAACGGTTTCGTCATTCTGGACGCAATGGCGCTGACGGAATTTCTGTTTGACGACCCTAAGTCTCGAAAAACGCAAAAACAGTGTTTCGGAGCTGTATTTTATAGACCGAAAAATTATCCGGTCACTATTTTGAAAAACTAAAATCACTACCTGAAAGGATTCGTCGAGCCGGACGTCCTGGCGAAGTCCGTTTTTCGATCTGACGCTCGGATTTTCTCAAAAAGCGAAAAGTGCGCCGAAAAATGCAACTTTTACACATAAACCCCTATATAAGTTGCTCCGATTTGCGTGCCACTGCATGTGGATGGAACTAAATGAGTAAGAAGTATCCAGTGAGGGACTGGATAGAAAATGTTAAAGCTAGAGGGATCCTTTTGCAAAATGTGCACCATGCACTTTCGAAATTTGAATTCCTCACCTCTCCGCATTATAACCGCAACCTCAGCCCTCTATCGCACGTTTTCAATAACTCCCCACTTCCCTCCGCACACTCCTCGCCAACCCCGCGCAGGCCGCCACCTCCACTACCGGAGAAGATCAAAAGCAATCTTGATCTCGAGTTCTTGGAAAAGAGGGTGATTGTGAAGGTCCTAGACGAACGAGACCCGGTCCTGTGGAGCTTCCCGTGGCGCCGCAGCCGAGAGGAGGTGGACCTAGCCCCAGCCACCGCCGCCGTGCGCCGCCGCAGCCACCTCTCCATTTTCAAAATTTCCGGCGAGGTAAGTTTATGGGACATTTGTTTTCATTTCGGTTTTTGGGCATGACCACAACGTTCCTGACGTTGAGACGACCCCTCGGGTGTAGACCCAGCCATCGGCGCCGCCCCGATCGCCGGCGGGAAGAGCTGCCGCCGGATTATCGTTTTCTCATCCGATCGTGGCCGGCCGCCGCATCCGACCGTTAAGCCGGCGATCAGAACCGTTGGATCGACTCTCCTCGTCGACTGCAGCCTCCCCATAAAGTCTGAGGAGGATCGGACGAGGATCGGGCCCAATCGAGGAAGCCCTAGAAGTCGGGTTTTCTCCAACTCGACCGATCTCGGTCGTCCGGCGCCGCCGTTGCCTCCCACCGCCGGCGAACCCCACCAGAAGACTTCTGGTACCGAGTGGACCCTGTCGGTCCATCTTGCTCCGGCCCGGAACCACCGCGCCGGAATCCGCCATTGGAGCTCTACCGAGCTTCACCGGAGCTCCGCCGCCGCGCGCCGCCGGCGACCCCAGACCCCGGGAAACGGTGCAGGTAAGCCTCTCTCATCATTTCGTGACCAATGGTGGTGTTGCATGGGAATCCTAACGTGGGGTTTGGATGCTTCAGAGTTGCACCCGAGCCGGACTATTCCTTCCACTCCGGCGATCCCCGGTGCTCCGGGACTCCGGCAACCACCCAGGTAAGGTCTAAACACCTCGTTTATGACCCCCATAATTTTAGTTTGGGCCAGATTACTCCCTGTTCCATGGCCCCAGAAGTTGCACCCGAGCTACACATACACGGGTTTGCCTCCGGCCGCCGCCACCTCCGGCCGCCGGCGCCTGACCTGGATGGATCCGAACACTCCCTGGGACCCTGTACTAACCTGTGCTCACCTCTGGTGCAGGTCTGAGCCACGGTTGTCCCAAGTGCACCCAACCCGAGATTGAGCACCTTGGTGGTCTTGCTCCGGCAAGCTTTCCGGCCGGCCTCCGACGCGCGCAAGGTGAGCCTCACTGTCCCTGGACCTTGTTAATTATCATGCTCCAGTTAAATCTCAAATTGATCACATACATGTTAAGTTTCATCAAAGTTGTAAGTTGGACTTAGAAACTTTATGGGCCAACTTTTAAATTGGGCCTCGTGCCAGCCCAACCCTGTGAGCACGGGATCCGTCTCAACGTAACGGACGCGCTGAAACTTACGGCGCCGTCATCGGACCCCTGGATTTTACGAACGAGCTAAAACGGTAATCAATTAAAGGACATTTAATGCAAATATTAATATTTTATGGACCAAACTGAAAATATAAACCCTTAGCTGCCCTTGGACAGCACTTACGCATCCCCTGGACATTTCCTTAGTTTTCCGAAGGTCCTCATTGACCGGAAGTCGGATTTTGATCGATAAATGACCGATTTGACCCGTTTAAACCTTCGGTTAGTGTAACGTCGTCGGGAAAGGGTTGTGTGGGTTTATTACTGATCATGCCTTCTTATACAGGGCCCAGTTGTTCAGCACCAGCCTCCCAGTAGCTGCGCGGGAGTTCGAGGATCTGCCGTCATCCAGGTGGGTTATCTTCGAACCGGGCCTCAGCTTTTTGGCCCTCTGGTTGCTTTAGTCCAGTCGGACACCTGTTCTTGACTTGCCCTGTTGATTTCACCTATACGATTTAGCCTGACTGGTATTGATCTTGTTTGACATAGCATGACCCTTGATTGACATTCATTGATTGGACTTGTGATTGTTTATTCACGATCAGCTGACTATTATCTAGATGATCCCGGATTATTCCTGATTGATCCTGATTGATAGACACTATTCGATATGCATCTTGATTGATCCTGATTGATAGATACTACTCGATATGCATGATTGATTGATTCCGATAGACAGATGATTCCATGTTGGGATTTCGGCATGCGCCGACTACTCGGTCATTAGACCGTCAGATTGTTCATTATGACTTGCCATGCACTGCTGTACTTCACGAACCTGGCCGGGGTCGCACCCCGTGGAGCTGGTTCTTTGCCGGTAAAGTGGTCTGGTGATAGACCCGTGAGCCCTCGACAGGGGTATGTCAGCGGATCGGGTGCGGATCGGTGGCTTTTGCCTGAGGTCCCCGGGACCAATAGTGGCGTATGATTGGATATTTGGTTTCTACATTTGATGCATTATTTTTACTTGTATGATTGTTCAGTTATTTCCAGCATGATTCTTGTAGACACCTCTTATTTCCTATCTGTATGATTTACCGCTTTTACGACTGTTTATCACTGACATATCTGAGTTACAGTATTTCTTATCTGTTCCCTTATCTTGATTAGCAGTAGTTATTGTTACTTCCTGCTTTCCTATAGATCTTTACTATCCGCAGATTTTAGTACCCAGTAGGTACGATCAGCTGATCCTCGGCTCGTCGTGCCCACTGGGATACATGTACAGTGTATCTCACACCCCCTGGGTGACCATTTTCCAGGTCGGTCGGGTGGGGAGATAGCGGGACGATCCAGTGAGCAGATTACGATAGAGCTGTCCCCATGAGCCTTCATATGTTGATGACATCTACAGACTTTTATTTTTCGTATTTTATTTCAGTTCCAGTTGACTTAGACATTGAGACAATGATGTAATAATTTAACTGTTGATTTTCCTGCTGATTAGATTAGATTAGTTACTGATATATCTGTTGATCTCTGATGATGATGATTTTAGCCGTGCATGTATAGGGGAGTCTCTGTCCTCGGGATAGAGGATCTTCTATGCGTGTGGCGGTCTGTTGCGCCCAGTTTGCAAACTCTGATAAAAAAAAAAAAAAAAAAAAATTTCTACCGGATTTTTAAAACTCGGGGCGTGACAGATTAGATGGTATCAGAGACAGGTTAACGGTACCTAGGAAAAGATGATTAGGAACTGGTTAGGATGAACCCTAGGATGACTTGTCACGTGAGAGCGCTGGGTATGTCGAGTTTAAGGGGTTAGAAACTCAAGATATTATCAGAGTCTATTTCTGACCTGTCTCTGTATTGCAGCTATGGCTCGTCCTCCAGGTCGTGGACGGGGACGGGGCACAGGCCGTGGAGTAGGCCGACCCCCTCGCATACCGAGTGAGCCCGTCGATCAGGGCCGCATGGACCGGCTGGAGGCCGAGATGGCAACTCTAGCCGGGATGTTTCATCAGTTCTTACAGCAGCAGGCTGCTGGCCCTTCCACTCCTGCCCCGCTTGCTCCTCCACCTGTACCTGAGGTCACGCCGCCGGTTGCACCTCCTGTTGCACCGGTCGTCGCCGAGCCAGAGGTTGACCCCGTACCACCACCAGCGGGGCCCGTTTCAGCTCCGGTCTCTGCCGCAGCCTTTAGAGCGGTACCGGGAGTCGCTGCAGCTCCTGATGCCTCTGCTTCCACCACGTCTACTTCCTCTCGATCCGTTGCTCCCGCTGATGGTCCTGCAGCCGAGACTGAGGCCGATCGGGCAGAGAAGGCTCGAGCGAAGGCGGCCCTTCTAGAGTTTAAAAAGTTCAAGCCGCAGACCTTCGACGGCAGGGATGTGGACCACTGGGCGGTCGAGCTCTGGATCGACCATATGGAGAAGCTTTTTCAAGATGCTTACACCGAGGACCGCGACAAGGTCCACATTGCTGCTCATTGCCTGGATGGCCGGGCATCTAAATGGTGGAGACAACATCGAGCTCGCTACTTCCCGGGCCCAGCCGTTATTACCTGGGAAGACTTCAAAGCCGCCCTGTACCATCATTACCTAAATGAGACCACGAAGGAGGGTCTCGAACGCGATCTGGAGACGATCAAACAGGGCGACCTGAGCGTCCGAGACTACGAGCAGGAGTTCCTGCGCATCGCCGACCTGGTGCCCCAGGCGGTGCGCGAGGAACGCAGGAAGGTACGTCTATTTTCGCAGGGCCTGAAGACTGAGATTCGCCGACACCTGGCGTCACATCTCTCCACAGACTTCGATAACTGCGTGGAGCGGTGTCTGGCGATCGAAGCGGAGATCAAGATGTCCCGCGCCGAGCGGAGTGCAGCGGACAGGGACAAGGGCAAGAAGAGGGCACATCCAGGAAATGGTGGAGGGCATCCGAACCAGAACAAAAAGGCAAAGCAGCCTCACCTGAAGAGATGGCCCAGATGATCCCCTGCTGTTGGAGCCTTTCCCAACCCCAACTGGGGCCCTCGACCATGCATCTTCTGCGGGGGTACCCACCGGGCGAAGGATTGCTACCAGCGGCACGGCCGATGCTTCACCTGCGGCCAAAAGGGACATGTTGCGGCATCGTGCCCGCGGGGATCTGCACCCGCGCAGATGGCTGCTCCTCTTCCTGCACCACCACTGCGACGACAGACCCCAGCGCCGAGCTCTGCTTCTTCGGGACGTCCACCCCTGCCTCGCCCACCTACTTCATCACGACAGACAGCTGGAGGGCGTGTCTTCGCCCTGACCCACGGCGAGCCCGCTCCGGAGGACAACCTGGCAGGTACCACTTTTATTTATGGTCATCATGCTCGAACATTATTTGATACTGGGGCATCACATTCGTTCATTTCCACCCATTTTATTACTACCCACGGTATTATTGCTCAGCCGACTAGAGATAGATTTTGGGTAGAGATTCCGGGACATAGTATTCTAATTAACGAAGAACTGCGATTATGTCCTATCTATATTGGCGAACGTAGTTTCCCTATCACTCTATTGGTTCTTAAACTCCGCCAGTATGATTTGATCTTGGGAATGAACTGGTTATCCAAATATCGAGCGACCATCGATTGCACATTCCGGAGGTTGACCCTGGATCCTCTAGGTCAAGCGGAGTTGGTATATTCTGGCTTCGAGCCTTCAGCTTATTTGGGGATTTGTTCAGTATCCCCGGTTCGTCGCCTGGAGAGAGGATGTGTGGCATATCTCGCCACGGCTGTCAACGCCCTTCCTGATTCTCGGCGAATTGGAGATATTGCTGTAGTGCGAAGCTTTCCCGATGTATTCCCTGCGGAGCTTCCGGGAATGCCACCTGAACGCGAAATCGAATTTGTTATCGATCTTGTCCCCGGCACAGCTCCTATATCTCGAGCACCGTACCGCATGGCTTTCGCGGAATTGAAGGAGCTTAAAACACAATTAGAAGACCTGACGGCTCTGGGTTTCATTCGACCTAGTGTGTCCCCTTGGGGCGCACCTGTTCTCTTTGTGAAGAAGAAAGATGGCAGCTTACGCCTTTGTATCGATTATCGGGAATTGAACAAAGTCACCATCAAGAACCGCTATCCCCTCCCGCGGATTGACGATCTGTTCGACCAGCTTCAAGGGTCGGTGGTATTTTCTAAGATCGATCTGCAATCCGGGTATCATCAGTTGAGGGTGAGGGCGGAAGACATCCCGAAGACGGCTTTCCGAACCAGATACGGCCATTACGAATTCACTGTAATGCCGTTTGGGCTTACAAATGCCCCTGCTGCCTTTATGGATATGATGAACCGGATCTTCAAGCCTTTTCTGGATCGCTTTGTCGTGGTATTCATTGACGACATTCTTATATACTCGAAGAGCGATCTGGAACATCAGGACCACCTACGGCAGATTCTTCAAGTCCTCAGGGAGAACAAGCTGTATGCCAAGCTCAAGAAATGCGAATTCTGGCTCAGGGAAGTCGCATTCCTTGGACATATTATCTCGGCTAAAGGCGTTGCTGTCGATCCCAAGAAGATTGAGGCTATCAAAGAGTGGCCCCAGCCAACCAACGCGACGGAGGTTCGCAGCTTTATCGGTCTGGCGGGGTATTATCGGCGATTCGTCGAGGGTTTCTCAAAGATTGCTGCTCCAATGACCCGTCTGACGAGGAAAGAAGAAAAGTTCGTGTGGACTCCTGAGTGCCAGCTTGCTTTTGATGAATTAAAGCGGCTCCTGACTGAGGCACCTATTTTGACGCTACCGGTCCAAGGCGAAAATTATGTGGTCTACTGTGATGCTTCGCGGATCGGATTGGGCTGTGTCCTTATGCAAAATGATAAAGTGATAGCCTATGCCTCTCGACAACTGAAGCCCTACGAGCAAAACTATCCGACGCATGATCTCGAGCTTGCCGCGGTGGTTTTCGCTCTCAAGCTATGGAGGCATTATCTCTACGGAGTCCATTGCGAGATTTTCACCGATCATCAAAGCCTCAAGTATCTCTTCACACAGAAGGAACTGAATTTAAGACAGCGTCGATGGCTCGAATTGCTCAAGGATTATGATATCACTATTCAATACCATCCTGGTCGAGCCAACGTGGTAGCCGATGCCTTAAGCCGAAAGCATGTGGCACCAGAATTATTGATGATCACTGATGAGGACCGCTTGATTTCGGAGTTTCAGCGGTTAGATTTGGAGGTTGTTTCTACTGGGTCGACTGCCCGACTGATGGCGATAGTAGTGCAGCCGACCCTACTTGATCGCATAAAGGAGGGACAGAAGTCGGACCCCTCCTTCCAGAAGATCCGAGAACTGATATCACTGGGGCAGACTGACGATTACCAGCTGCACGCCGATGGCTCTATCCGCTTCAGGGGCCGTTGGTGTGTGCCAGATGACAGTGATTTGAAAAAGGAGATCCTTACTGAAGCTCATCGGTCTTTATACACGGTACATCCTGGCGGGACAAAGATGTATCGCGACTTGAAGCAGCATTATTGGTGGCCTGGGATGAAGGCTGATGTGGCAACCCATGTGGCGCAGTGCCTCGTCTGCCAGCAAGTGAAGGCGGAACATCAAAGACCGGCGGGAAAACTGCAACCGCTTCCTGTGCCAGTTTGGAAGTGGGAGCAGATTACGATGGACTTCGTCACCGGTCTGCCTCGATCCCAGCGAGGCCACGATGCTATATGGGTTATTGTGGATCGACTCACCAAGTCGGCTCACTTTCTGCCGATCCACACTACTTGGACCCGTGATCGACTCGCCCAGCTATATATCGACGAGATCGTGCGACTGCATGGCACTCCAGCATCGATCGTTTCTGATAGAGACACCCGCTTTGTGTCTCAGTTCTGGAGAAATGTCCAAGAAGCTATGGGCACGAAACTGAAGTTTAGCACTGCCTTCCACCCCCAGAGTGATGGGCAGTCCGAGCGAGTCATACAGACACTGGAGGATATGCTGCGATCTTGTGTACTGGAGTATGGAGATGGATGGTATCGGTATCTTCCCCTGGTGGAGTTCGCCTACAACAACAGCTACCAGGCGAGTATCGGTATGGCTCCATATGAGGCACTGTACGGGCGCCGATGTCGGTCCCCCATCTGCTGGGACGACGTCGGTGAGCGCCGGGTGATCGGGCCAGAGCTTTTGGAGGATGCAGAGGCCAGAGTGCGGGTAGCAAGACAGCAGTTGCTAACCGCGCAGAGCAGACAGAAGAGTTATGCGGACCAGCGGCGACGAGACTTGGAGTTCCAGGTTGGCGACCATGTCTTGCTGAAGGTGTCGCCAACTCGGGGAGTCAAGCGATTCGGGATTCGCAACAAACTCAGCCGCGCTTCGTCGGTCCCTTCGAGATCTTGGAGCGCATTGGCCCTGTAGCATACAGACTTGCTCTTCCTCCTAGCCTCGCCCGGGTGCATAACGTTTTCCACATCTCCATGCTGAGGAAGTACATCAGAGATCCGTCCCATGTCATCAGCCCCACCGCTGTCCAGCTTCGCGAGGATCTTAGCTATGATGAAGTACCACTGAAGATCCTGGCTCGAGATGAAAAGAAGCTGAGGAACCGATCGATCCCCTATGTCAAAGTACAATGGGAGAACCATGAAGAGCGTGAAGCCACGTGGGAACGCGAGTCGACTATGATGGAGCGTTATCCCCAGTTATTTGGTTCTTAGTTGTATTTAGTTTCAGGGACGAAACTTCCTTTTTGGTGGGAGAGATGTAAGAACTTGAATTTTTGTAAATAAATAAATAAATGAAAATGATTTGAGTCAAGTCGAATTTGGATCATGAAAGCTCAAATAGCCAAGTGCCCCTTTTCTGCAGTGTAATTTACACAATTAGTGGGCCAGAAATATCACTTTTCAATCCGGACCTGATCTCGAAGATCCGAGACCACCAGTGTGACCGTCATGACGAACTGAGTGAAATCCATATTAAACTTGTTCAGATCTGACGGTCGGATTTTCCAGAAATCGGCGCTGAAGTCGGCGGGACCCGCGACTTAAGTCGCGGGTACAGTGAACAGTAAACCCTAGTTTTCGAGCCCCTTCGCGCCAACGTTGAGCAAATTCACTGTCCGGAATCCGAACATAGCACTTCAAATAGTGAATTTTAACGGTTTCGTCATTCTGGACGCAATGGCGCTGACGGAATTTCCGTTTGACGACCCTAAGTCTCAAAAAACGCGAAAACAGTGTTTCGGAGCTGTATTTTATGGACCGAAAAATTATCCGGTCACTATTTCGAAAAACTAAAATCGCTACCTGAAAGGATTCGTCGAGCCGGACGTCCTGGCGAAGTCCGTTTTTCGATCTGACGCTCGGATTTTCTCAAAAAGCGAAAAGTGCGCCGAAAAATGCAACTTTTACACATAAACCCCTATATAAGTTGCCTCGATTTGCGTGCCACTGCTTGTGGAGGGACCTAAATGAGTAAGAAGTATCCAGTGAGGGACTGGATAGAAAATGTTAAAGCTTGAGGGATCCTTTTGCAAAATGTGCACCATGCACTTTCGAAATTTGAATTCCTCACCTCTCCGCATTATAACCGCAACCTCAGCCCTCTATCGCACGTTTCAACAACTCCCCACTTCCTCTCCGCACACTCCTCGCCAACCCCGCGCAGGCCGCCACCTCCACTACCGGAGAAGATCAAAAGCAATCTTGATCTCGGTTCTTGGAAAAGAGGGTGATTGGGAAGGTCCTAGACGAATGAGACCCGGTCCTGTGGAGCTTCCCGTGGCGCCGCAGCCGAGAGGAGGTGGACCTAGCCCCAGCCGCCGCCGCCGTGCGCCGCCGCAGCCACCTCTCCATTTTCGAAATTTCCGGCGAGGTAAGTTTATGGGACATTTGTTTTCATTTCGGTTTTTGGGCATGACCACAACGTTCCTGACGTTGAGACGACCCCTCGGGTGTAGACCCAGCCATCGCCGCCGCCCCGATCGCCGGCGGGAAGAGCTGCCGCCGGATTATCGTTTTCTCATCCGATCGTGGCCGGCCGCCGCATCCGACCGTTAAGCCGGCGATCAGAACCGTTGGATCGACTCTCCTCGTCGACTGCAGCCTCCCCATAAAGTCTGAGGAGGATCGGACGAGGATCGGGCCCAATCGAGGAAGCCCTAGAAGTCGGGTTTTCTCCAACTCGACCGATCTCGGTCGTCCGGCGCCGCCGTTGCCTCCCACCGCCGGCGAACCCCACCAGAAGACTTCTGGTACCGAGTGGACCCTGTCGGTCCATCTTGCTCCGGCCCGGAACCACCGCGCCGGAATCCGCCATTGGAGCTCTACCGAGCTTCACCGGAGCTCCGCCGCCGCGCGCCGCCGGCGACCCCAGACCCCGGGAAACGGTGCAGGTAAGCCTCTCTCATCATTTCGTGACCAATGGTGGTGTTGCATGGGAATCCTAACGTGGGGTTTGGATGCTTCAGAGTTGCACCCGAGCCGGACTATTCCTTCCACTCCGGCGATCCCCGGTGCTCCGGGACTCCGGCAACCACCCAGGTAAGGTCTAAACACCTCGTTTATGACCCCCATAATTTTAGTTTGGGCCAGATTACTCCCTGTTCCATGGCCCCAGAAGTTGCACCCGAGCTACACATACACGGGTTTGCCTCCGGCCGCCGCCACCTCCGGCCGCCGGCGCCTGACCTGGATGGATCCGAACACTCCCTGGGACCCTGTACTAACCTGTGCTCACCTCTGGTGCAGGTCTGAGCCACGGTTGTCCCAAGTGCACCCAACCCGAGATTGAGCACCTTGGTGGTCTTGCTCCGGCAAGCTTTCCGGCCGGCCTCCGACGCGCGCAAGGTGAGCCTCACTGTCCCTGGACCTTGTTAATTATCATGCTCCAGTTAAATCTCAAATTGATCACATACATGTTAAGTTTCATCAAAGTTGTAAGTTGGACTTAGAAACTTTATGGGCCAACTTTTAAATTGGGCCTCGTGCCAGCCCAACCCTGTGAGCACGGGATCCGTCTCAACGTAACGGACGCGCTGAAACTTACGGCGCCGTCATCGGACCCCTGGATTTTACGAACGAGCTAAAACGGTAATCAATTAAAGGACATTTAATGCAAATATTAATATTTTATGGACCAAACTGAAAATATAAACCCTTAGCTGCCCTTGGACAGCACTTACGCATCCCCTGGACATTTCCTTAGTTTTCCGAAGGTCCTCATTGACCGGAAGTCGGATTTTGATCGATAAATGACCGATTTGACCCGTTTAAACCTTCGGTTAGTGTAACGTCGTCGGGAAAGGGTTGTGTGGGTTTATTACTGATCATGCCTTCTTATACAGGGCCCAGTTGTTCAGCACCAGCCTCCCAGTAGCTGCGCGGGAGTTCGAGGATCTGCCGTCATCCAGGTGGGTTATCTTCGAACCGGGCCTCAGCTTTTTGGCCCTCTGGTTGCTTTAGTCCAGTCGGACACCTGTTCTTGACTTGCCCTGTTGATTTCACCTATACGATTTAGCCTGACTGGTATTGATCTTGTTTGACATAGCATGACCCTTGATTGACATTCATTGATTGGACTTGTGATTGTTTATTCACGATCAGCTGACTATTATCTAGATGATCCCGGATTATTCCTGATTGATCCTGATTGATAGACACTATTCGATATGCATCTTGATTGATCCTGATTGATAGATACTACTCGATATGCATGATTGATTGATTCCGATAAACAGATGATTCCATGTTGGGATTTCGGCATGCGCCGACTACTCGGTCATTAGACCGTCAGATTGTTCATTATGACTTGCCATGCACTGCTGTACTTCACGAACCTGGCCGGGGTCGCACCCCGTGGAGCTGGTTCTTTGCCGGTAAAGTGGTCTGGTGATAGACCCGTGAGCCCTCGACAGGGGTATGTCAGCGGATCGGGTGCGGATCGGTGGCTTTTGCCTGAGGTCCCCGGGACCAATAGTGGCGTATGATTGGATATTTGGTTTCTACATTTGATGCATTATTTTACTTGTATGATTGTTCAGTTATTTCCAGCATGATTCTTGTAGACACCTCTTATTTCCTATCTGTATGATTTACCGCTTTTACGACTGTTTATCACTGACATATCTGAGTTACAGTATTTCTTATCTGTTCCCTTATCTTGATTAGCAGTAGTTATTGTTACTTCCTGCTTTCCTATAGATCTTTACTATCCGCAGATTTTAGTACCCAGTAGGTACGATCAGCTGATCCTCGGCTCGTCGTGCCCACTGGGATACATGTACAGTGTATCTCACACCCCCTGGGTGACCATTTTCCAGGTCGGTCGGGTGGGGAGATAGCGGGACGATCCAGTGAGCAGATTACGATAGAGCTGTCCCCATGAGCCTTCATATGTTGATGACATCTACAGACTTTTATTTTTCGTATTTTATTTCAGTTCCAGTTGACTTAGACATTGAGACAATGATGTAATAATTTAACTGTTGATTTTCCTGCTGATTAGATTAGATTAGTTACTGATATATCTGTTGATCTCTGATGATGATGATTTTAGCCGTGCATGTATAGGGGAGTCTCTGTCCTCGGGATAGAGGATCTTCTATGCGTGTGGCGGTCTGTTGCGCCCAGTTTGCAAACTCTGATAAAAAAAAAAAAAAAAAAAAAATTTCTACCGGATTTTTAAAACTCGGGGCGTGACAAAATATGGTTTTGTCAAAAATCCGTTCGATCATTTTCACTCGTTGGCTACTCAAACCTAGGACGATACTGGGCCTGAAATCTTAATTAGTTTGAATAAATATTTAAAAATGAAGTGAAAGACGATCCAAAAATTTTACCAGGTCAACAACCAGCTAAAACAGTAACACCAATTTTATATGATAAATATTTTAATATTTTTTATTATATATATATATATATATATATATATATATATATATTATTATTATTATTATTATTATTATTTTAATATTATACTTAATTATAAAATATTAGTTGTTACATCAGAATAAGTAGATACAGTTTTCAAGTTTTACATTTCATAATAGAAAAAAATCAATTATAAATAAAATAAAAAAGTACACTAATAAAGAAAAAAAAAATCAACTAGTCTATTCAGAGCTGGAACGGTTCACTGGTGCAAACCACTGATTTGAACGATTCAAAAAAAGTTTTTGGCTTATCCCGTTTAAAGGATTGAACCGGCCGATTTTTAAAATATTGTTTTGAATCGGCTATAACCAGAAGCATATAAGGATGAACCTCAATCTGAGGAAATGAGAGAAAATTGAAGCACAAAAGCAACGACAAACACGTAAATTTACAAATATCCATTTACATTACATCCATTGTTTTAATTACACCAATAGAAACCAAACACATGATCCCTAAAAACTGGATCAAACTTTCTACACAGACGAGCAACACTGTTAATAAGCTGAAGGCTCACTTGTTCCGCTTCAGCATCTTTTCTTCCAAATATCGACGACCGCCATAGTAAAATGATGTATAACAGAGCCTTTCCTCATTGTACATTTGCATACAAAGAACACTGGTGTAATTTCAAGATTGTATGAGCGCAAACAAACCGAAGCACTGTAATTGAAGTGTGGAATGATGTACCACTAGTGTCACCTAAAGCTTTTAGAGCCTTAGGAAGAAGAACATGAAGATTCAAACATTGAGATCCTGCACCTCTTTGCCCGTGGAAAAAAGTCGACCGTTGAGTTAACCCTATCAAGAACGGACTTTAGGGCCTGGTGAACGGAGGCCGCGTAGATGTGCCTGTCAATGTCGTTGGCATTATCTTCACACCTCATTATTAGTATGTTTTTGACTCGACCGCTCAAAGTAGAGATCTCTGCCCTGATAGTTTTTAGCTGTAAACTATCAAGTGTTTGCCTTAACTCGGCAAAGAGTTCGGGGCGGTCCTCGCAACAAAGTGTTGCCCTGATATAGAAGCTCCCGCTGCTTACTGCATTGACTTCGGCTTCAACTCGCACTTCGTCTGTGTCGGAGGGGATATTGTAGCCTTTGCTGATTTCTACTGCTTTGCTCTTTTGTTCCTTTACGTGATTGATTACTTGAGCGAGTATCGCAGCTTTGTCCATCTGCAAGTGAAACCATCATCAGTTTACTTTTTCTTTTTGCTTTCCCTTCTTACTATATGCTATGAAGTTTCATTTGATTTGAAGAAACAAAACTAAAAATTGTTTCACAGAGTGGCAGGCAAAACAAAATTATTTCTGGCAAATTCATAAATTAAGACACTAGTAATAGCACATATGAGAAAAAGGAAATACGATAAGAAAGAATTGGTTGTAGAATTGAATAAACAAGCCGAATCAGAAACAAATGATTAGGTATAGGAAAGTAATTCTTATAACATGAACCATCACAGTTTCACTGCTCTCAGATATTATGTATAAGAAACAGGTAATTGATCTTAATGTAAAAGCCAGATTATGCAAACTAAGCGGAGAACAGAATTTAGAGAAACAAACCACTTGATATAACTTAAAAAGCAAGCCCTGTAGATAAAAAATATGAATGTGTAGTACTCGCAATAGTTTTAGAATAGGTGTTTCCCATAAGTCACATATGAAGTTACACCGCATTGCAGAGAATGCAAGGGAAGTACATGAAAGCTAAAGTGTAATATAAAAAAGCGCGAAAGAGAAGAGGGAATTAATCTAAATACATATTTATCACCTGCTATAAGAGGATTGCAAGAAGCACAAAAACAATTGGTAATTCAAGCTCATTTTTCTAGGCAAGCATTTTGAAGTTCAAACAACTAATAAGGCAGGAAGCTCGAGGTATAAAATAAATAAATAAATAAATAAAGCACGTGTAAAGTATTGTCCGGCGGGAGATATGATAAGAAAACCAAAAGAAAAGATTATCTCACAATTAGCAGCCATAATCTAACCGACAATGTTTTATGAAGGTCGCTCTGATCTAAAGTGAGGTATCGTCTTAAAAGGGAAAGTAATAACAATTAGCTATTTCATATGGAATATACTAACATCATGACAGCAAAAGCCATTGACAGCCTTTTATCTGGCGAATTGCATCTGCAAGTAACAACAACAATTTTTACTGCTTTGCAGTTGACAATAAGAAATGAAAGATACAATATACAAACAAGATAACAAATGAAATAAGCAGCAAAGCAGGAGATAGGTAGTCAATTTTAAGTACAACTACAGCCAAGTTTAGGAGCACTATTAAAACATTTTGTAGTTAATAGTGAGATGCAGGGGAAACCATTGTTAGTCCCACTAAGGAAGAAGTAGCAACAGCTGAGTGGCAAGAGGTATCATTTGACCAAAAAAAAAAAAAAAAAAAAAAAAAGAAAAGGTGATAGCTCTCCCAAACTGACCTTAGAACCAGAATTATCCATAAGTTTTTCAATAAAATCTATCTCACTTATAGATGATCAATAAGATCTTAGCTATTGTGCAGATGCAAGGACAATTAAGAAAGGAATTGCAGTTACGGCTTAAGGCCAACTTTTAAGAACAAAACACAAGAATTGCAATTACACGAAGCGCGCAGAGACACTTAGGCCTTGTTTAGATGTCTGAACAGAAGAGAATTTTTTTGTGTGATTGGAAGTTTAGACATCCAAAAACAAAAAACTTGAAGGCTGAATATGATACTTCATTTTAGATATCTGATCACACACTTTTATCGATCAAAATACTGCAAGAGATATGCTAAATAAGGGTAACTTGTTCAAAGCAAACATTCAATTAGCATCGTTAAAAATTATATATCCACGCGCAACTAGCGATGATAAGAATCCAATGATACTAGTTTTTTCGAGGAAAAATGTACCAGACACTCAAAACTCGTCCCGACAAGATATGATCTACAAAATCTTAAGAACGCGAGCCTAATTTAGGTCATTCTTTCTTTAAGCAATCAATCATATGAAAGTTTTAAGAGCGGCGTGATAGTCACGTGCTAACTTTCGTTACCGAAATCGACAATCAACCGAGTTAGATACTATACTATACGATTGATTGAAGCAGATTGATTGTTCATTTAAATAAAAATATATAGAAAGGGAAAGAAGAAGGATCAACCTTGTCAGAGCAAGGCATCATGGTCCGGAGCGTGGCGAGGTGCGAATTGATCCGCTCCCTCCGCCGCCTCTCCGCCTCGCTGTGGTTCTTCAACGCCATCGCCTTCGCCTTCGCCTTAGCCTCCGGCGCTGCTCCTTCCCCACCTCCCCCCTTCTTCCCCACCACCCTCTCCCCATCCCCATCCCCATCATCCAACACCAACGACGCCGACGAGCTCTCCGAAAACCCTCCCAAAACCCTCACCCCTTCTACACCCACAGGAACCATGCCATGAAAAACCCTAAACCCCCCCCCCACCAACCCCCAACAATTTTTTTTTTTTTTTTTTTTTTTACTTGGAATTTAAGCTCGCGGAGAAAGAAGAAGAGAAACCACGAACCGAACGGAACGAAAAATCAGGGAACTACGAACCGGGCGGCCGGCTGGGAGGGCAAGACCAGAAGGGGAGTTTGGGGCGGCGGAGCTTCCTCTGATGCGCGTCTACTTGGAACTCATCTCTGCTAAATCTGCTACCACTCGTGCTGCAGCACAAATCAACTGTTTCCATCACTGGGAAAAAGAAAAGGGGTGTTTGAATGGAAGGGGAATTACTGGGACAAATGTTTCATCTTGAAACTGATTCCTTTATTATTGAACTTAATCATCTTGTTGTTATACGTAGTTTTGAGTTTGTGTAGAGATAGATAGCGCAAAAGGGAAACTTTGTTACAGGAAGGAAGAGAGAGGAGTATAGGAAACGGCTTTTTATGGACAAGTTTAATGAGTGGAAAAATTAATATTGCAAAAACAACCAGGTCTTCTTCTTATATCATCATATTTTATTTTATTTTATTTTATTTTATTTATTTATTTATTTATTTATTTATTTATTTTTATATTTAGAATGGCCAAAAACTTTCCAGATTAATTAGTGACAAATGAAATAGGGTTTTGGACTGTGATTAAGTTAATTATTATTTATATTAGTCCTTAAATTTTAATTTTTCGTTTTATATATATAATTTTTAGTGTTTGTGTTAGCTGGACGTGTTTCATGCCTTTTGGAAACTCCGAGCTAGGAGCCAGAAGGGCAAAGGGGGCTCTTAACTCTCCCCTGAATAATGCCTCCCATAAACTTGATTATTATTATTATCATCATATCGTTGTCATTTTGGCTACCTAAAGCCATCTTTTAGTGTTAAAATATATATTATTAATGTTGATTATTTATTTATGAATTAAAATTAAATTTAACTTTTTGTTTGGTAATAATATGATCATAAGACTAATAATTTAAGTTGGATGAGCCCGATAGGTTGAGTGGGGTTGCGGTCCATAGTAAACCTAACATCTAGATAGATTGAATCTGATCGAGACTCGTGGGTGCTGTATCTGTACACTTTAAGTGAATTTATTGTATATTTCTAACCGCCCGAACTTTTGGGATTAATAATTACCGTTAACAATCCAGTCAAGATCTATTGATGCTGTCTTTGCATGTTTTAAGTAAATTGATTGTATATTTCTAACAACGCATGTTTTAAGTAAATTGATTGTATATTTCTAACAACGCATGTTTTAAGTAAATTGATTGTATATTTCTAACAACTCGAGCGTTTAAAATTAATAGTTAGCGCCAACGATCCGACGGCTACATGTACATCGAAAACAAAAAAAATATTATATTTTACGACTCATTTATTAAAAGATAGAGTTCTCCTCGTTAATCATATAATGTCATTGGTGAATGAATGAATCTATAATTTACACCGACTTTGAAATATACGTTTAGTATTGCTTATTTAAAAAATAAAATATAAAATATATATTTTTTTCGTTCAAAAATTTAAATATTTTAAAAATTTACGAGTGAGAAAACATCTATCATTAAATGATTACAATATAAAATTTATATTTAATTTTAGATATAGAGATTGCAATGTTGTCATTATAATAATACATGGGATGATGTTTGGTGGAGATGACTTTAACTTTGGAGCCAATAAGCGTAACTCATTTGACCTGTTATTGAATGCTACCTTACAGATTATTTAAAGAGTAAGATTAGATCTTATTTGTGTTTTTGTTGGACTTGCACTTTCAACAATTTTTCTATTAATGGTCTAGCTCTTTATCTAACACTCACCAACCCATTTAAGTACCAATATTTTCATTTTTCAACGCAATCAACCATTGGCTACATTTGCTATTAAAAATCAATCAAATATAAAATAATTTAGAAATTATTTAAACACTTTATTTATGTAGATTGATGGTGAAGATCAGACAAACTACATATGAGGCATGCACTGAAGAATAAAATAGATAATAATAAAAGTTTTTGTCATTAAATAGTAAATGCTAAAAATAAATTCTAAATTTTTTAAAATAGAGAAATTTTAGAACTAGTTCTAATATTATATTGTTTGAAATAAATAATTTAATACGAAATATTTTCAAATTTGTTATATGTGCATGTTGTTAGGGACTTAAAAAATTTTAGTCTAAATTTTTTCGTGACAATGTGCATGCTTTTATAAATAGTGTCAAGAGATAATCACAATCGTACACTAAAATAATAAAGAAAAGATCATCAATAGATAAATAATTATTGAGGTTCACTTCCATACTTAATAGAAAAAGATAAATTAATTAGATTGTTGCAGTTTTTAAAATATAAATTAATTAGATTGTTGCAGTTTTTAATTAGATCGGAGTACACAAGTAATTGTACTTATATGACCGTGCTGCAATGAATTTTTATTATTATAAATTTTAAATAATAAACCTATATTTTGGGAAGTTTAATTATTAAATTAAAATTCTAAATTTTAATTTTAATTTAATTTTTTACTTAATAGTAAAATTGGCAATCTAATTTGTTATCTACTAGCCAGTTTTAAACAAGCTAAATAAAATATAAATTTAATTTTTAGCTTAATATTTTAATAAGTTAACCTGTGTTTGACTCGTTATTCTAGTCGGGAGCGCGAGAATTAACAAAGGGGAGGTGGAGGGGGCTGCACTTGGGTGTTGGAGTTGATGGATGGAGGGTGAAAGTTGTAAGAATATATAAATATAATTGTTAAAATATAACATTCGATATATATTTATATCAAAATTTTTATAAAAAATATATATATATAAAATAATATAGATGCGAATATGATTTCTTATCAAATTCGATAATTTTCACCTCATAGAGATAAGAAGAATGTTAATAAATATTAAAGTAGTTTTCTATTGTGTTCTTCGTTTATTTTATTATAAATTTTATTTAAAATTATATTTATATTTATTAAAATATTAAATTTTATTGAATAAAATATATAAGATATACAAAGTTTGAGCACGAATGCAAATTTTTAGTTGTATTGTATTTTTTATTTGAACTAATTTTAGTTCATATTTATATATACATATTAGTATTATTATGCAAATAATATTTGAATAAAAATTCAACTCATATTTAAATTCAAATATGTTTTCAACCGATATAGTAATAAAAAATTAGCATCCAATATATATATTAGTTAAGTGTACGTATAAATGCACGTAATATTATTTTAATAGTTATCTTAAATTTTTAATTATAGTTGATTAAAATTAAATTTTAAAATATAAATTAAATATGAATTTAAATTTTGATACTTTTAGTTTAAAATACAGACTTAAATTTTGAATTCATCAGAATTTGGAAAGCATATAAAAATATTCAAGATATAATTAAATTTTAACTCTGAATTTAAGATAAAATAAAAATTTAAAATCAAATATGATTAAAAGTTAATATAATAACTAAATATTAGTAAATAGATTTGAGGTAATCTAAAATTATTCATATAAAAATAAAAGATATGAAATGATATAAAAATATTATTCATTCAATAAAACAGAATTAAAAGCTTGTTTCATTATGTTATTTTGCGTAAAAATTAAATATTAGTATATAGTATTGAGATAATTTTAAAATAATGATATGAAATGATATAGAATTTAAAATGCAACAAGAAATTATCAATTATATTTATCTTAATTTTTATTAAGAAACAAAATTTTTTTTATTAAAAAACAAAATATATTATTCTTTTAAATAAAAGGTTAGAGAAAGAAATAAGTGTAAAATTTGTTTCGTTATGTTAAATAGTATTAATAGTATATTCTTTTATATTATTTAGAATTTTTTTTTTGCCGAATGCTATCTGTTTCTTTTTTTTTTTTGAAAAAAAAAATATTCATTTTATAAAAATAATAATTAATACCAATAATTAATGTATTTAAATTGACAATCAAATTATATCTACCTCATTATCCACTTTACAAAATTATACTAAAAATAGTTTTCTATCATTAAATTGCATATGTGGGCTAATTAGACTTAAAAAATATTTAATTATGATAGATACCGGATATTGAGTTTATTATGTTTGTTAACGAATTAGAATTCTCACTGTTATTTAATCTTATTAATAAAAATATATTTTTATTAAAATATCAAATGTTTTTTTTTTTTTAGTATGCTAGCTCATATCCACTTAAATTAAATTAAATAACTCTATATTTTTAAATGGTCATTGGTGTTATGAATATATTTATTAATTAATTATTTTTTAATTTTAATTTTTCTTCAAATAAATTTTATATATTCCAATTTAGTTATACTGTAAATATTTTTTATATATGTTTCTTAACATACAATTTTGAAAATATAATTTTTTTTATTAAAATACCAAAATTAAATATCAAGAATATTTTTTTTATTCTTTTGTTAACTAATTAGGTTACTCATGTAAAACACTGTTATTTAAACTTAACCTTAAAATAATATTTTTATTAAATATAAAATATTGTTATTTAATCTTATTATTATTTTTATTAAATACCGAGATTAAATACCACTAGTGTAGTTACCCGCGCGATGCAGCAGATAGATTTTATTAAAATATTTTTTTATATATTTTTTTTAGATCATATATGATAATTAGAAAAAATAAATATTAAATATGCAAATTAATCAAAACTATTTAATATAGAAGATTTTGTTGAGAATAAAAAAATAGGATTAAATCTAAATGATATATAATCAATGTGAAAAATACAAAAAGAAAAAAAAAAAACACTATTGCCTGTGTTTACAATAAAAATTTCGTGCAAATAAATTTTGCTATCAATTTTTTGAAGGATGGGATTTAACTGTGCCAGCAGAGTGAAGTGAGTACCGTTACATGCCGGGGGTTCACACGTGCCAAAGGATCCTCGCCACCGTCTGTGGCACGTGCGTGGCTCATCCTTCCCACGTCCACATCACGGTTCTCCCTCTTTCTCTCTCTCACTCTCGTATGATCGTATCATATCACTAGAATAGCTCTCTCTTGAGAGAAATGCAAAAG